>CAUYQV010094761.1:0-49748 GCA_963574575.1 Galagoides demidoff
AAAAGGAAAGAAATCAGTATATCATAGGATATTTTAATATGTCAAAGGGCACTCTAATATCAAAATGATGTCTGTAAAAGGATGCTTTCTGTGTTTATCACAGCACTATTCACAATAGCAAAGATAAGAAATCAATCTAAATGCCCATCAGTAGATAGATGGATAAAGAAAATGTCGGGGGGGGGGGGCGGTGCATGTATATGTACACACTGTATAGACACACAGTAATATATTTTTTGGCCATAAAAAAAAAAAAGAATTAAATCATGTCATTTGCGGTAACATGGATGGAACTGGAAATTATTAAGTAAAATAGCCAGGCACAAAGAGACAAATTCCACATGTTCTCATCATATGTGTGAGCTAAAATCATAATCACATGGAGACAGAGAATAGAATGGTAGACACTAGAGGCTGGAAGGGTATGAAGTGGGAGGAGAAAATGAAGACAGGTTGGTGAGCGGGTGTAAACTCACAGACAAAAGGAAGAAGAAGAAGTCATGGCAGCACCTGTGGCTTAAAGGAGTAGGGCGCAGGCCCCATATGCCGGAGGTGGCAGGTTCAAACCCAGCCCCGGCCAAAAACTGCCAAAAAAAAAGGAATAAGTCATTTATAAGTCAATAGTAAACTAGGTGACTATAATTAGCAAAAATATATTGTATATTTCAAAGTTAGAAGAAAGGACCTGAAATGTTCCCAAGACAGAAATAAGTAATCGAAATTTTGGATTCCCCATGTGTCCTGACTTGATCCTCATACATTCTATGCATGTAAAAAATGCTCACATGTCCCCCACAAATATGTGAAAATTATGTATCAATAAAATAAAACAGCAAAATTCCTGACTGCCTCAAAATAAAATTTTTATTTATTAACATGCCTTAAGAACTCACACCTTTCTTTCAATAAATTTTAGAATCTGTGTCTTTTAAAAAATACTATTATAAACACTACTACTATTTTACTATGTTCATCTCTCAGAAAAGACTCAAGAACAACTGTTGACAATGGGAAGTGCTTTATAACTGTCAGATTATTTTTGGCGTATTTGGAAGACATGTGACTTCACAGCCTTGGCCCACAACCTATGATTCTACAAATTTATTACCAAGCACTATGATAAAATAAGAGCAATTCTGCTGCACATACTAACATCTCTCAACAAACAAATACAAAAACAGTTATTCAACCTATTCTTATAAGGTCTGTGAAGTCCTCGCATTTTTCCTCATAGCCTAACTTTTTTACTAGGAGCCATGCAGTGGCATGGGCAGATTAGCTCATCTTTGATGGCATGATCACATAACTATTTTGGTAATTGTTCACTAGTTTTTACCTGAGCAACATTAAGTAAACCAATCAATGAGGCTAAGTCCTTCCACTATTTAAGAACAGCAAATATGTTGCAACAGACAGTTTTACACTCAAAGAAACCTTTGAATCTAGTCCTCCCCACACCCGGTGCAATGATCCTCTTATTGCTGCACCTAATACAAGTGTTCAGTGTCAGCCCGAATACTCCCAGAAACACTTCTCCAGTCTACAAAGCATCTCATTCCATTTTCAAAGATTTATAATTCTTCAGAAGGTCTTCCTCATATTGGGCTGAAATCAGTCTGCTTTCATCCAGGGCCCTAGTTCAGTCGGAATAAATTAGATTCTTCCATCACTTGGTGTGCTTCCAAAGAACTGTTCTCTCTGCTGTTTTGAAGGTTAAGCTTTCTGAACCTCTCACACATTCCTAGTACCGCTAATACCAGTATTCCAAGTCACTGCTCCATTTCTGCTCTTTTGGTCAAGTTTGACAAAGTAACATTTCTCTGAAAATGCTGAGTAAATAACATAGATGTATATGAATCAATGAAAAATAGTACTGGTACCACTATTTCCTCTGTCTTGGACTAATGCTAGTGGAATAAATAAGTTATAGTTTTAAAAATGAGACTAACATTCACTTTTGAAATTGGTATCCTTGAAGATTTAGACGTCAAGATTGTCTCTTTTATGTCACATGATATAGAAATGCAAAGATTCAGTGAACCATTGGTACAAGAACTTGAGAAGTTTCAAAGTTTCTCACAAAGGATTTATGTACTTGTGTATATTTGGAAGTGATTCCAATGCAACCTCAGCTTTACCTCCCTCTAGTCTGGCATCTGGATATGGATCATATATAATTCACAAAATAACAGATACTGAATGAAGGTACTTTGTTAAATATTTTACAATTGACAGATACAGTGTTTGTCAAAGCTCACAGAAGATATTTAATTGCAATGGAAGAACCAGATTAGTCTACAAGGCAAGATGTTAGGACACATCAGGAAGACTGTTGGAGCCACGACCACTGGGCTTCATTTCCATGAAGAATCAAGAAGCTTCAAGAGTTGGGCACTTTTTCTGGGGAAGATAAAGTCTGATAACAAGTGGTATACACAGAGCAAAGGAGTGGGTTATAAGCTTATGTTTGATTATCTTAGTGCTTTATTGTTTGTGCTTTTGAATGATTGAACTGTATTCTTGGTTTTGATCTTATTGCATTAGTTTATATTGTATGGCTACATTGTTTGAGTTTTTTAATTTGCAATCAGCATTTCTTTATTTACTTATTTATATTCCACTTTGTTTAAAACAGATTCAAGGAAGCTTATGGAAATGCCTGCAATTCGCAAGACCAAATAGAATCTAAAAATAGCTGAGTGCATCTGGACACCCAGAGTGTAGGGCTATGACAATAACAACAATCCAGATGTGTCCTTGGTAGACAAGAAGTGCTGTCAAATGTTAAACTCTAGCTGGAGATGAGATGTATTTAATTTAACATCAGGCTTTTTAGATGTCTAAGTGGTAACATGGCTTAAAATTTCACATAACTTAAATAAATTAACCCCAAGAAAACGAACAACAGTTTCTGACAGCAGAGAGAGATTTCTCCTTTAGTAATGTAGTCAATAAAGAGGAAGACCTTGTTTGTTCCTCAGTGTGGTCCACTTATTCCAGTTGGGAATGCAGACGCTGGACAATCTTTGCAGGCTACCTGCTGACTGGAGACATATCTCTCAGGAGGATACCAGGGCTACAGACCCCATGTCTGCCTGTCCCACCTTCTGACCAAGCATGGACGTTTACAGTTAAATTTACACCCCTGGGCCCATCTGAAATTAGCCTTAACTCGTCCAGGGATCTTTAGGAAACATAACTCTCTTATTTGCATGTACCTTTGATGTATGTAGCTTTTATGTTGAATTACTGTGTCTTCCTTCCCAGGGCTTTGTGTTGCCAAATTTGACTTTCATCCTTCAGTTAAATCTAATTAAGAAAATTAACTGAAGGAATGTCCCATAAAAATGAGATGTTATTATGTGCTAATGAAAGGCAGACCAATGGGGCCAGTTTCCTGGTTACATAAGTCATAAACTCCCAGTCTCATCAAAGGGTCTTAATTGTCTGTCCCCAGAGCTTTCAAGCTATTATGGAATGCCATTATTAGGTGTCAAAGGATGCATTCAGCATGTGGAGAGTATGTTCTGCTGGATATTTGATGTGATAATTTTTGTTAAGCCAGTCCAACATTAAACTCTAAATAGCTCTACTTGGTTTTTTGTTTGTCTGTTTGTTTGTTTGTTTGTTTGAGACAGAATTTAATTTTATCACCCTGGGTAGAGTGTCACAGTGTCACAGCTCACAGCAACCTCCAACTCTTGGGCTTAGCTGATTCTCTTGCCTCAGCCTCCTGAGTAGCTGGGACTACAGGCACTCGCTGTAACACTTGGTTATTTTTTTTGTTGTAGTTGCAGTTTAGCCGGGGCCAGGTTCAAACCTCGGTATATGGGGCCGGTGCTCTACCCACTGAGGCACAGGCACTGCCCCAATAGCTCTACTTCTTTATAGTAATACTATTTACTGCGTAACCTCCGTGTTATAAGGGTCTTTGCTTTTTTAAATATATATCCAAGGATGTTCTTGGATAGACAGTTGTTAGGGACAAGTGGGGTTGGGTAGCCATGAGAGAGTCTGTCTTACTGCCTTCCCCCTGAAGGGTCTTGGTGTGGCTGTCTTGTGTCTCTCTCCCTCTGGAAGTTAGTCACGGCAGTGTCCCCCACCCTCATGCCAGCTCACACAGATCACCGGCAGTGGAGAGTCATTTTTTTCCAGGGTCCCTTCTGTCTATCCCTGGTCTATTGTTGACTGATGATGGCAGACCACAGTGGAGTGGCTGGGATCAGGCAGATTTCAGCATTAGAAGCACCAAGGATGAGGAATCTTACTTTGCCTGGTTACAGGTCCTTGTCTTGTGCTGCCCAGGAAGTGGGGCCCTCCACGTGGGAGCTCCTCACACTTTGCCCTCTAATTTCTCTCTTTCTTCATTCTAGCTTAGTGTTTTGTAGAAGGATTTTTTTTTAAATCCTCAATTGAGGCCAACATCTCCGATAAATATTAATACAACCTTACTCTCCTTAAGAGGTTGTGTGTACGTGTGTGTGTCTGTGTACATGCGTGTATTAGGTGGGTGCTTCCTCTGGATCTTTTCCTTTGTCTTACAAACCAGCATCTGGGGCTTTAGCAGGAGATTGCTTTGCTAGATCACAGCCTGCGCCAGTCAGGAGGAGATGGGTTGTGGCCCTATAAATGAGTTCCAAAAGCATCCTGCATGTCCCCTGCAGTTCCTACCCAGCCCACCTAGGCTGGCTCCATCACTGTCAGCAGTAATGTCGCTTTCTTCCTTCCCTTCACCCTGTGAACATCTCTCCTCTGTTTATAGTTCATGTAATTATAGCAGCCACAAGTAACCCATCATTCAAAAATGGATCATTAGATGGAGACTTTACCTCTTTCATGTTTACATGAATGGAGCTGGAACATATTCTTCTTAGCTAAGTATCTCAAGAATGGAAGAAAAAGTATCCAATGTACTCAGCCCTACTATGAAACCAATTTATAGCTTTCACACGAAAGCTATAACCCAATTATAACCCAAGAATATGGAGAAAGGGGAGAGAGAGGGGAGGGGAGGGGAGAGGATGGGTGGAGGGAGGGTAATCAGTGGAACCACACCTATGGTGCATCTTACAAGGGTACATGGGAAATTTACTAAATGTAGAATATAAATGTCTTAACACAATAACTAAGAAAATGCTGTGATGGCTATGTGAACCAGTTTGATGAAAATATCTCAAATTGTATATAAAACCAGTACATTGTATCCCATGATTGATGTACACAGCTATGATTTAATAAAAAATAAAGTAAAATAAAAACAAAAATGGATCATTCTAAAGAACAAACCCCAAATGCAAAAAATTGGAGTTACTTAATACATCTTTCCTCCTGATTCTCATATTATTAATCCTCAGCCTTTTTTTGCTAGCCTTTGAAGTGTGGAGATGGCCCTACAGTGAGCTAGTAAAGTGCCCCTGTCTGTGGAAAATGCCACGCCAGCTGCTCCATCCACTGCCCAAGTACAGCTGTGCTCCCAGCACCGACAACCCAGACTTTCGGCAGCTCATCTTCTATCAATGAGACTTTCCCTAGAACCTTGTTTCCCCAACTTATTCCTGAGCTGGTTGGAATCTACCTCATGCCCAGCCTTCCCTAACATAGCCTGTGCCTCATCCCCTGCTGGGTTCCTTCTTTCTGGCAACACTTTCTATATTTGTAATTCTTTAAATGTGATTTAAATAATAAATCACAATAAATAATCACATTTATTATAAATGTGATTTATTATTTATTTCTTTTGCTCAAACCTGAATTCCTCAAGGGAAGGGACTATTCCCAACTTGTCCCCTCCTGGTGCCCCTGGCAGATCTGAGTACCTCGCACATGGAACGCTTTTGGCCAGACATGTTCTGATGAGTAAGTAAACATTGAATCTGTCTTCTGGGTCCCCTACCAAGCTTAAAGAGTAGCTTCATTAAAAATTACTCTCTACAGAATTCAAAGTTACAGAATATTACAAAATTTGAACAGAAAGTAAACAGATTTCATCATAGCTCTGGCATGAAAATTAGCAGAACTTGAGCTTCAAAAACTCTTGTGATTCAATTCAAAATATTCAGTTTTGTCAAACAATATAGACTTTTCTCTCTAATATGAATGTTACCCTAATTTTCTACCTAAAATTATTGTCAGAAGAAAAGTTAATTATAAATGTTCCTCTGTGCAAAACACATCAAATGCTTGCTTAAGAATCAGAAAGGACATCCTTTCCTCAGAATACAGAAAAAAGTTTGGGGAAATTCCACAAGGATAGTCCTATGTCTATCTATGTCTTTTTTTTTTTTTCAATGCCTGAATAACAAAGCAGAAAAAGCTCTTGGTGCTGTGAACATCGGGAGATGGACAGACCCTTCCTGGAACCTCACTTGGATTGGCCAGTGCCTAGAGCTAGTCTATGAGAGTGAGGGTGCCAACTTGGATCTCCTGACATGGAAGCCAGCCCAAAGCAGGAAGCTAACAGTAATAGCATCTAATAACAGCAGAAGAGTCTTGGTAAATTGATAGAGATGTTAAACTTGGTAAGTCTTGCCATTTTCATAAATTTGCATTTTTAATAAATAAAAAGTACAAAATGATAATTCAGCAAGAGAATTAATGTGAAAACCTATTTTGAATATCAAAGACATACTCTACAGCCAAAACTAGAAGCCATCTGCAGTCCAGGCCTTATCTAAATTATGGGTTCAGTTGTAGACTTAAATATCAAAACCATAGGCCAGTCACAGTGGCTCACGCCTGTCATCTTAGCATTCTGTGAGGCCGAGGCTGGTATATAGCTTGAGCTCAGGAGTTCAAGACCAGCCTGAGCAAGAGCAAGACCCCTTCTCTACTAAAAACAGAAAAATTAGCCCGGTGTGGTGGCAGGTGCTTGTAGTCTCAGCTACTTGGGAGGCTAAAGCAGGAGGACTGCTTGAGGCCAGGAGTTTGAGGCTTCTGTGAGCTATAATGATGCCACTGCACTCTACCCAGGGTGACAGAGTGAGACTCTGTCCCTTCCCCCAAGAAAAAGCATAAAACTCAACTTCTACAATGGTAAATAAAGGCCACAGCATAAGAATGACTCTGAAAGCCAAGCCTAGGGATGGCTTGGAAGAGACAGAATTGTTCAGGTGCACTGCGGCTGTCTCCTTTCATGGTGCCATGGCAGGGACTTCTATTTGTCTGTGGGATCAGCACTGACCCCTAGAAATGGGAAAGGTAGAGCAAGTCACTATTAAGATAGAAACTCTTCCTAGATCATAGGCAGACACGACATCCTCATCATGACCCCGTGTGTCTGTGTGGCTCTCAGTGTCCTGCTGGCTGGAAATTGCCAGCTCACTTGTCATTCTGTTCCAAGGAATGTTATTCTGAAGGTAATGAAGCCAGTGGGGAGGACAGCAGTGAGGTGGGGCCCGCACGTCAGGCCAGCAGAAGAAGCCCAGAGCACAAAGAAGAAGCCCAGAGCACATCCCTGTGGGCTGTGGGTCCAAGCAAGGGTGAGCCAGATGAGTGAGGCAGGAGGAGCCTGGCCCATGGGAAACAGGGAGGTACTGAGGAGGACTGGGGGAGGGGCTGGGAAGGTGGAGATGGCTGTCTGGGTACCCTAAGCTGTCCCGAGGGAACAGAGTCAGCTTGAAGCACCAGCACATGACCTGAGCTGCCTGATCCCAGCTGTGCTGCCTGGGAGCCTTTCTCCTCCCTTGTTTCGCTTTCTTACTTTTTTTTTTTTTTTAGCTGTTCCTTCCTTCTTCCAAATAGTTCCAAAGAACCAATGAGGAGAGCACCTCATTCAAAATTATTTGTCCTGATCTGGTAATTTGGACTGATGTTGAGATTCCCTGGTTCAACCCAGAGGCAGATTGTAAGAAACAGTAAGTCTTTAAGGCAGAGGCTCCCCATCCAGGCCTTCCTCCCCCCACATCAGCCAGCAGGGGCAGTACTCAGCGTGGCCCACCCTCTGGAGTTGTCACAATTCCTCCTGTCAGTGGAGAGTAGCCAAGACAAGGAGAGGGTGAGCACACAGTGACATTCATGCTTTCAGAAGGTTACACTGCGGAGGGGATGATGGATTGAACGCAGGATGACTAATCAGTAAGAGGGGGTTGACCAGCAGGTCCAGGAAGAGAGGAACCAGTGGACAAGGGGCCTTGGGATTGCAAATGTTGTAAGTTCACTACACTGAGAATACTTTATTTCCTAACACATTACCAGCATCTCAACAGTCCCAGCAGGTCTACGGTCTTTGGGGAACATGTTCCTAAATACCCGTGCCCAAAAGACAAGGTCAACTAGGGCCCTGGGGCCTGTGATTGACTGGTGAGCTCCCATCTCCTCTGGACAGCCTGGGTGTCAACAGCTGCCTTTCCAGAGGATCTCTCAGGCCATCGTGCCTTCTTTAAACCCAACCGTGTTTAGACGCCTGCTGCATTTAGGTAGTTAGGAAGACTTAGAGGCCAATATAAAAAGACCACTCGGAGCTGCGAGGTCCCAGGAATGCAGGGGCAGCACGTCCTGTGTGCTGAGAGCAGGCATGTTCAATGGTGGGGCCAGCACTGGCCTGGCTTAGTGGCTCTCCTGCACCTGACCTGGTCAGGCAGGGAGGATTTGCAATCCCGAAGCCAATGGGCTCCCATGCAGGTCAGCTGCCAGGCATTCCAGTGTTCTCCCTGATCTCACAGAGGATTCTTTGCTCACATTTCCATAAACTGTCTCATGAGAAGGTAATAAAAACAACAGGAATGGTGACAGTTACTACTTACTGACTATTGACTACAAAAGCTGCCCATAGCTCCACAAGATAGGCGCATAGTATGTTTATCTATTGCTATTTAACAAACTATGCCGAGACTCAGTGGATTAACACAATTCTTTGTTACTGCATCTCACAATAAATAGCATGGCGAGGAGTTCAGACAGGGCTCATCAAAGGAGCTACAGTCGGCTATAGGATGTCTGAGACCTCCGCTGGCTTGGCCCCCACAGCTGGGCAGAAGGGGTGGGGTAGCTGTAGGCAGCTTAGGCTTCCTCACATCATGGTGGCCTCAGGGGCCCTATACCGCTAAGGGCCCCCAGAGCATGTGTTCCCTATTTCTGAGAGTGGGAGCTGCCACAGACAGCTCTGCGGCTGGCACAGAATCCTTTCCTCTGTGTCCCGTTGGTCAAACCAGTCACAGCATCCTCCTGGATTCCAGAGGAGGGAACAGAGACCCCACCTCTCAGTGGGAGGAACACCAGAGATTTGGCATCTTTAACGTACCACATTATTATTATTCCTATTTTATAGAAAAGGAAACTGAGGTGGAAACCTGTAAGTAATTTATGGCTTAGAAGAAATACAGCCGAGGTTAAAAGTGTGGCACTGGCATGCCTGTCTCTCTGGTGTACAGCCCTGCACTCTCAAAAGGGTCCCATAAGATAAAACCAGTTGAGGGACAAACTACTCTTCTGACGGGACTGAGGACAAGCCATAGCAAAAAAAAAAAAAAAAAAGCCACGTTCTTTTTCTACTGTGTCTTACTGACTCCAGAAGCCCAGCACAATATATAGCTGTAGAATCTAAAACTTCAGCCTCAGTCTCAGAGGTTGTTCAAGGTAAAAGAGTAGGAAAAAAATCACAAATGAATAAAATCACAAATTCAAATGAGAAGTACCTGACTCAGGGTAGGTTTCTTTCCCCAGAGGATAAAAATATGTTTACATTATGAAATAAGCTGGAATCCAATGGGAACCCCTTGTTATTATTAGATTTCCTCTTCAGAAGGATTTATAAATGAAAACACAACTTGCTATTTTAGTATTTTGTTTTTCAAGGAAGGAAAAAAACCCTTTGCAAAACAAATTTAAAAGAAAAAACTTAATCCATTTCGAGCACTTGTTTATTTTCTCATTTGCCAAGCTAAAACTGTCTTCTTTCATCTCTGATTTTGTTGAGGGCTGGAGAAAAAAGAGTTTTTGTTCTGTTTTGTTTTGTTGCTTTTTTCCCTTTCTTCAAATCTGGAAGGTCTCTTTTCACCCTCCTCTAGCATAACCATAGGCCAAGAGCTCCCCTCAGTGGGGACAGGGAAAGACATGATTGGGGGTGGTTCAAGCTGACTGCGGTATTCATGTGTGATCCAGTGGTACTACCAACTAGCTGTGGCCCTGACCTGGTCATATGCCTACTGAGCCCACGCTCTGCTGTGTCTTTCCAGCATTTGCCTTATTGTAATGTGATTCTATCTCCGCTGCTACACAAGGATGCAAGGATGTTGAGGTCCCATGGCTGCTTTTGCAATCCTAGTGTCTTGCAGGCTTTTTTTTTTTTTCCTGTTCAAATTTTTATTTTTATACCTTTTTTTTGTATTAAAAAGAAAAGCATTGCCACAAATTACAAAGGACTAAAGCAGGACTAGAATAATGAATGAATCACTTCAACCGGGAAAGCAGATACTCTCAATAATATTGATGTTACAATACAAGCTCATTCAAGTATTTTACATTTTTTTTGTCCTTTTAAATGTGTTATCCTAGCACATGGTAAAGATAACATACTATGAGCGTAAGTTGGAACCTTCTCCACAAAACCAGATGACAAGTTTTCCACTCCAGTGAGAAATGGGCTGTAAATTCCTATCTTCTGTGCCATCAACATGGCTGAAGGAAGAAAGGATGGGGGCTGGGGAAAATCCAGGGACCTTCCCACATGGGAGATATGTGTGGAAAGTCTCTTGCAGGCTCTTAGAACTTCATGTTTGGATAAAGCTGATATGTAATTCAGCCTATGAGTGCTTTTTCAGCTTCTTTATCAACATTTATTCATTTCTGGTTTTGCAAGCAGGGGGAAGTTGCAAGAAATGTGTTCCTGAAGATTTTCAAATGTAATTCAAGCTTTGCATAAGTTTAGGCCAATCTTGTCTAAAGGATTCACAGGTTGGTTTGGGGCTAAGTCACCCTCTTCTCCCTCCCACCCCCCACCCCATGCCACCCCCCCCAAAACCTCACTGCCACCCCACATACTCTGGGTTGGGCCAGGCACACACACACTCTGTCTCCCAAACATACTAATGCTTTTTATCAGTAACCCTCTTTGTTCAGAGAGCCCAGGCCTCAGGCAGCCACTCCCTTTAGGTCTCTATTCAATTGTCACCTGCCCTTGAAAAAAACCTTTCCCTAATGTGACGTATGAGCTGTCTCCTCCTCGCTTCTTCCTTTATCTCCCCAAAGCTCTGATCTCCAGCACTCTGCCTACACTGACTTAAAGGGTCTCCAGCTTGCCCCTCCCTTCAGACCCTCCCTCACTAGATGTTAGCTCCGTGGGTCCTGGGTGTTAGAAAAGGGTCATGTCTTCTGTGTGCACGGTTGTCTCCCAGAGTCTGGAACAGTGCCCACAACAGAGAGGCCACTCCACACATGCTTGTCGAGTGAATGACTGAGGAATAAACAGCATAACCCAGTCCACAGATCTTTATTCCTGACAGTTCCAAAATGTGCAATTCTTAAAGAATTTTTAATTTGAAAGATACATGTTATTTTAAAATTTTATTTAATAAAGTTAGGCATGAGCAATGTTTTATGTTGTGCCATGTCAAATTTGCATAAAATATGTGTACAATACATGACTACATGAATATATTCTCTTTGAAAGGAAGTGATTACAATGAAGACTAAGTCCTCTTCACAGGTGTATCTATGATTCTTTTTAAAAAGAGAACATTTACAGGTTGGAACTGGACCATCTGCAAGTACTCTAGAGATACACAGTAGCATGTCCTCTAAGCCCATTCAGTAACTTGGTTTTATCTTTTACTTAAAGATAACTAATGAAGGAAGTTCTACATCTTTCTCTTTAAAAATAATACTCATCAAAACAATTTTGTTCATTAAAATGGATGTGACAGATCTTTTGTTAAACACTTTGAAGGCATCAGCCTTTTCTAGCTTTACCATTGTTGAGTAACACTGCTTAACTTTGTGTACAAAATAGTGAGAGAAATCACTTGTATGTGGAAAGTTCAGTAACCAAAGTGAAATGTTTCCAGGGTCTGATTCTGCAATCCCAAGTACAGTAACCACGTTTGTTTAGACGCCCTGTGGCTTGTAAAGGCACATGCAAATGGTGCCGCCATGTGTTTGCTGAACAGAACCCCAGGCTCCTGGCTGGGGCAGGATAGACCCAGTGGCAGGACAAGTGTTGTCACAAGGCCAGAGCCCCTCCGCCCTCAGGTCTTCCCAGCAGAAAGTGCTCCTGAGAAATGTGAAGGAGCTTTCTTCTCAGCCATTTGGTAACTTACTTCAGTCGAACCTAACGAAATCCCAACTCTCATTTTTTCTTTCTTTGTTTCTTCCTTCCTCCCTTCCTTCCTTCCTTCCTTCTAAAGTACCATGGTGTCAGTCCAGTTCTCCTAGGCTCAAGTTATCCTCCTGCCTCAGCCTCCCAAGTAGCTAGGACTACAGGCACCTGTCACAACACCTGGCTAGTTGTTTCTATTTTTACTAGAGCCTCATGCTCAGGCTAAACTCCTGAGCTCAAGAGATCCTCTCAGAGTGCTAGGATTACAGGTATGAGCTGCCATGCCCGGCCCAAACTCCCATTTTTCAATAATTATTAAAATTTCAACTAGGCCAGTAAAGTACCGGGAATGTAGTAAACACATTGTGGTTTTTCTTCTTTAATAACATTTGAGAATCTATAACTGGTATGTACAATTAAGAAGAAGTGTTATATAAGTTGTCAGGAAACTACTACAAAACAGAGACTGTTTCTCAGTCCACTATAGTGGCCAATGATAGATTTTATAGTCAGATTCTGGGTCCAAGTCCCTATCCTCTCATTTACTGGCTGTGTGGCCTTAGGCAAGATGCTTAGCTTCTCAGAGCCTCAGTCTCCTCATATATGAAATGGGATAATAACAGCTGTTTGAAAGCAGTTAGCAGAGTTTCGAGAACATGGTTACCAGGGCTCCCAGAGCTTAGTGGGTCTTGGCTGCCATGGTCTTAAATTCCTAGGGTGCTGGTTCTACTCCCAGCATGTCAGTACCCTCCTTCTCCCCACAGAAGTGGGGACAACTATGGCCTGGATGCCTGGAAACTGCACTGTGGTTGGGTAACCCCAGTCTGTGCTGTCTTCTGCTGAGGAGTAAAGACGCACCCGTGGATGTGGCTCCACTGGTCTTTCCCCCCTTTCACACATTCACACTTCAGCTATTTTTGAAATTCATTTGATAAGAACAAATTAAAAATAAGATAATGTGAAAGATTAGAGCATAAGAGACCAAGGGAAATGTGGAGAAAGCCCAGCAAATAGAAGCAAGTGACAAGCCAAAGAAGTGACCTCCAGGAAGAACCAGGACAGGCTGCTGAGGGAACACCCTCTAGCGTCCTGACTCTTCCTCCTCTTTGGAAATGATGCAGGAATTCTGGCCAACTTGGACCTAGTTCCAGTCTAGACTCCGCGCTGGACTCGGTTCTCAAGATGGAGAGATGCAGAAGACACAGACCCTCTCTGACCCTGACCCTGCAGCTCCTGGCCAGTGGGAAGGCAGAGGTAGGCCCAGTGTCAGGAAAGGCCAGAAATAAGCTCTTTCCCACACAGGCACTGTGTGCTCAACACCAGCCAACGGAACATACGGAGACACCTGGCCTAATTTACACTCCAGTGGGGTCGAGCAACAGCAAACAACAGAGGAAAAAGTGAATGAGATCATGGTAGAAGGTGACAGGTGCTCTCAGAAAAAAGGGGGGCAATATCGGGGGCTGAAGTGAAGAGATAGTGTCAACTCAAAATTTGCCTTTTTGACATAATATTTTTTGAGTTTAAGGTATTTGAGGAGATGTATTAGATGAAACTCTCCACCTTCCCTCTGTTTGCTGAGAAGTAGGGTAAAAAATTATTGTACAAAGCATCCCTCCCCACTTCCCTGCTTACAGACTTACAGGGTGTGAATTCGCCTGCCTGACCTTCGCCAGCTTAGAAACCGTGCCAGGGGAAGCTGAGTGACTTTTATGCCATACATTTCTCTTTCCACATTTCCCTGCCTTTGGAAACTTTAAACAGCTTTCCTTTGTCCTGCCACTTCTCTAAAATTTATCCTTCTTTGTTGCTATGTAAGCCTGACCCTAAGCCACTACTTTGAGTTGCTGGTTTCCCTCTCAGGGCTTGTGTTTGTGATCATCCTTGATTTTCTTTTGTTAATCTGTCTTTTGTTGCAGGCTTCTGTCCCAACTACTAATTTAGGAGGGTTGAGGCAAATTATAATTTCTCCCCTTCAGAAGCATGAGGAGGAAAGGGAGGAGGTTGTGGTCATCAGTGGGACCAGCCTCAGAGGACAGGTGAGATTTCCTAAAGACTTGAGGAAGGAGAGGAGTCAAGTCAGGAGCTGTCTGGGGACAGTGGGGCAGGTGGAAGGAGGCTAGGACAAAGGCACTGGGGGTGGGGAGGGTGCCTGGTATGATGGAGAAATAACAGCCAGTGTGGCCACAGAGAAAGAACAAAGGACCACACAAGGCACGTGAGCAGGAGGGGCTGAGGCCAGCTGGTCTGAGAGGCCATTGCCAGTCACTGGAGTGGTCTGAGACAGACATGATATGATCTGTGTGAACAGGGTCCTCCAGCTGCTGGTCAAGAATCCCACATGAAAGCAAAAATAGGGCAGGGTAGGAAGGGTCAGCAGGCTAGTGCTAGAACAGACCTTGGGGACTCAGTGCACACAGTGGCCACGAAGGGGCAGGGGAACTTGGTTCTGGACATCTTTTGGAGGTATAGTCAACAGAATTGCTTATAGGTTGTTTGTGGTGTGGGGAGGAAGCCAGGAGTGGAGGATGACTGCAGGAGTTTGGGCAATGAGGTAGGTGAAGTTGCCAGGAACTGACATGACAGGACTGAAGGGAGAGAAGGTTGGGCAGCTCAGGCTGACATCTTAGACTTCCTGCAGGGACACTGAGTGGGCACTGGGCATGGGATTCTCCATAGCAACCTCAGAGAGATTCAATATATTCATTATTGACAAAAAAAAAAAAAGAATACAGATCATAATGCCTTCTATTGGAATTATCCAAACAAAAGCCAAAAACAATTTTTAATATCATATTCCAGTAAAAAGAATCCATCAAATGGTAGAATTTGTTTCAAAAGTTTATTTTTAAATTTGCTATTTATAACTCAGAATATGTTTTCTGAGAGAAATGATCGTAAGACTCATGACTAACTTTTGGGTCAGGTCATAAAAGTGTGTGTAATGAGTAAGGTATAGTCGGTGGGGAGATAAAATAACACTGCCAAGGTACCAGCAATTAAATAAACAAACACAACTTAATGATATAGGAGCTCTTATGCTTCCCCATTTATGCTTTGCAGGTTGAAATAGTCAGAACTCAGTTGACTAAAAATCCTTCCCCCAAATAGTGACAAAGACCCTTTATTTTGCTGAATATTCAGCTGAGGGAAGTGGATCCAAGAACTCCATTTTCTGGAAGCAGATTCAGCTAACGGAGGGAAGTAGGTTTATGCAGGCAAGTAACTCAGAGACCCAGGCTCAAAGAACTTAAGCCCACTGTTGGAGAACAAGCTCTGTTTTAAGCATCATTCATGATTTGATGTGACACATTTTAGTTACACCCGAACAAATAGAGCATTTGAGAATGTATTTTTATTGAGGCAGGTTAAAGAAAAGAATTTTTAGAGCCACCAGAAGAAAAGGTTGGCTCAGATGAGGTCACCACCAGGCTTGGTGGATGGGTGAAGGGGCACATTAAATGTCTGAAGAGGCCCAGGATCAGAGTTGAAAGAGGAGCGGAAGTCACCAAGACAACTGTTGCTCTGGCTCTTGTGGTCTAGCGTAGGCCACTGCACATCTCAGTCTATCCTCACTGCATCCAAGCTTTGCATCCTCAGCCCATCCAAGCTGGCTTCTCAGCTTAAATTCCCCTTGCTCACTTCCTACCTCAATTTTATTGTATGAAGAAAAGGGGAAAAGAAGAAAGTGGAGGCATCTGTGTGTCCTCTACTCTCTCCAATGTCCCATCGTGTGTCCCCTTACTAGGGATGCAGTTAGATAGCAAGTTAGCTCCCCTGGCCAAACGTCTTTCAGATCACAGAACCCTCAAATGCCAAGGGGCTATCATATTTTTCATTATCTTTTTCATTCTTTCTTTGGTGATGCTGAAATAAAACTAGGTTAAGTATAATGCCCCTTCATAGATCACAAATTCCATGATGGCAGGCATTATGTCCCTAACTCAGCAATCATGTCTTGGTTCAGAGTAGGTATTCAATAAGTAGTAAATAATGAATGAATGAATGAGAGAGAGGATGGGGAGGAGGCTATAGACTTTTGGTGTAGATTGCTTAGAAAAATTTCTGGGCACTTTTGGTGGTTTTAGAGGATGATGGTACTGGGTGTTTGGTATCTTTAATTTCATCTTAAAATATAAGGCTTTCCACCAGCATCAGTCCTCTTACACATAAGTAGTCATCCTAGAGCTGTGCTGAATTGGAAGTCATGACCACAGTATTTCACAACTTCTCTATTTTCCAATCTTTTAAATCTGAACTTGCCTTATGACTTGCTTTCATCAATAAAAAGTGGCAGAAGTGATGTTCAGTCAGAGCCTGGGACTTATGGAGCCTATGATTCCCACTTTCACCTTCCAGTGATGCTGCAGCCTTGAAATTAGGAAGCCCAACCAAATGATGAGAGGCCTTGTCCATGGGTGGCACTTATACCATAAGACTAAATAAGGAAGTGAGGATAGACAGAAAAACCCAAGGCCAGTTCACTCATTGTCACTGGATAAAAGGCAAAATAAAAGAAGATGCAGGTAGATTGATATTAATAGATTGGTTGGTGAGGCCAAATGGAAGAACTCTTCTAATTGTTATGTCCTTTTGAACAAGAAGTGAGAGTTGGCAGGTAGGCAGACAGATGGCACTGGAGTTTTGAGAAGGAAGGTGTGAACAGTCATCCAAGTGAGTGGGTGAGTAATTTGACCAGAAAAATGTAGCACAGTTGCTCAGCAGCTCTGAAGGTCTGCTTGATGTTTATGATCATTAAAATGAGTCATGTCAGCATGCTGGTTTGTTTTTCTCCAGCCAAATTCACTTACCCAAGAAGTTCCAGTGTAGGTGGAGGGTTGGGCTTTTTCCAGGTTAGGAGAAAGGGAGAAGGAAGAGCCAAGGACATTGAAAATATATGCAAAAGAGTGGCTAAAAGGATGGAACAGGGAATTCATGCCAGGAAAAGAAGGAAGTCTAAGAGCAGAGGGATAGGGGAAAAGTAAGAAATCTGTTGAAGGTAATGACTTACTGACACTTATTGGTATGAACTGGAATGACAGGAGGGAGTAAAGGGGGCTCCTTGACGCAACACTATGGAGGGCACACAGTTATTAGTTCAAAAACACAATCCTGGGAATGGTTGGCTATGCTTGGTGTTAGAAAACATCATTGGAGGTTTGAAACTGAAAGGCTGTGTGGGTATTGCAGGAGCCAACCAAGTAGATATTAAAATCACCATAAATTATGAATGGAGCCAATACTGGCTATTATTCTACCAGACCTATGCACTAGACACTAACTCCCTGAACTTGGCATTCAGAGCACTTATCACAGCTTGAAATAGCTAAATCATTATTTGACAGTTATCAGGCTTATAGTTTGTTTTGCTTTTGACTGATATTCAGTTGGCACTCAAAAGGCAGAATGGACGAATGAATGAATACTACTCTAGCTGTGGTACAGAGAAACATCAGATGTAATAAAATATAAGGCGATGAACTCTACCAAAAGGATCCACAGCATTTTCACATGAATGAGAAAGTAAGGTTCCATGAAGGAGGACGTTTTTGTCTACTGTACTCTCTGCCGATTTCTCAGGGTCTAGAACAGTGCCTGGTGCATATTAGGTACCCAATAAATATCTGTTGAACGAATGACCAGCCAAACCAGTATTCATTCAGTCATCCATTCCGTCTTTTGAGCACTGACTGCATATCAACCAATAAGTAAAGCAAACTATAAGCCTGATAACTGTCAAATCACTCAAGCTATTGTAAGCGCTCAGCACACCAATGAACACACCGGTTTCAGTATCCCACCGCGCCTGCGCGGCAAGCAAGTCCGGCCAGCCTTGACATTCTGCGCCTGCGCCCTGCCTCCCGGCGGGGCGCTCTTGCCGACTTCTGCCGTGCTTCGCCGCAGAAGGTTTGCACCCTCTGGCCCTCCGTAGCCGCTTGGCCGCTGCGCCGTTCCTGGTTCTTTTTCGATATTCCCACGCCTACTGGTCCAGGTTCTTTCGGGGTTCGAGGAAGCGTCGTAGGTCTCTCCCACGTCAGGGACTGGGCTGTGGAGATGGCGGCTCAGAAGATAAACGAGGGGTTGGAGCACCTCGCTAAAGCAGAGAAATAGTGAGCGAGCCTACTGGGGGCCTGTGTGCGGACGCTGGGTCCGTGCCCCGCCCGGCCCGGCTGAGTCAGCACCCTGGCGGGGTCGGAGGGCGGGCGTTGGGGGAGAGGGGTTGCGGCGCGCGCTGACGCCCACCACGCTGCGGGATCCCCGTGTCGTCCCGGGCGGCAGACTCCAAGGGCTGGGGCCGGGGCTGGGGCCGCTGCCATAGCCCGTTGGGAAGCGAAGTTCATCAGCCCCACCGGAAGTCGTCTGCGTGCTAGAACTGGTGTCTGTAGGGAGGGGGCTCCGGCGTAGTGTTGCGCTGCTTTTCCTGTAAAAAGGGTTTCTCAGCCTAGGCTCTGCATCAGATGGCTCCTGGGGGGGACTGTCCAGTGCATTGTAGGATCTTTAGCAGCATCCCTTGCCTCTGTCTCTCCCCTCTCCCCTTTTATGATAATCAAAAATGTTGCTTACAAAAATGTGGTGCTCACAACCACCGCTCTTGAAGGGTCACTTGTGTTGTGGAGGAGACTATAGATTTACCCTGAAAATTGCTCGGTGAACTCTTCATCTGCCATCATACTGTTGCTTAGTCCTTAGTGTTCTGTTTACCACATTTATGTGTGTGTGCTGCCACCTTCTGGTACAGAGTGTAGTAAGGCACTTAACAAATATTTGTGGGCCTGAACGGATTTTCCTAGCTTAATCTTTTTGACACCCTCCAACGAATTTTTATCTGGTAATTACGGATAATGCAATGTTGGCATCGCACTCTGGCAGGTGCTTCACATACGTAATTTCATCATCTGAGATCTTCACAACTTTCCAAATAGAGATTCTCATTTTACGTAAGAGGAAATGAGGCTTAGGGAAGCTTCATAATGACTTACCCAAGCCTGCACAATTACTTGAAAGATGGCAAAGCCAGTTTTCAAACAGTGGAAAAACTCAAGCCCTTTCTATTATACCACATTTCTTACAAGGTGGTGTGTAAGGTACTGGCGCTTTTTTAGCTCAGGAGGTTTCCCTAATGGTCTCACTGTATAGTGAGAGCTAACATAAAAGTATAATTAGGGGCGGCGCTGTGGCTCAAAGGAGTGGGGCAGCGGCCCCATATGCTGGAGGTGGCCGGTTCAAACCCAGCCCCAGCCAAAACCTGTGGAAAAAAAAAAAAGAAGAAGTAGTATAATTAATGTGTGGAATACCTGAAGCTATGGTAACTGTGCCTTGATAACACAGAGGCAGAAGTTTATTATGCCTGAGGATGTTTAGGAAAGTTCATAAAGGTGATTTGTGAGCAGGGCTTGAAAACCCAGGAATTTTTTAAGATCTTAGAATTCACAAGAGAACAGATGAGTGAAAAGACGTTCAGATGGTAGAATGTATTCAGTGGACATGGTGGAGATACAAAGCAAGGAAAGTTAAGGGTGAGAGAAATGGAAGGGCCTGGAGGCAGGCTAGTATTAGGTTCTTGACCTCATGGGATAGGTGATGATGGCCTGAATTCAAGTAACAGTGAGGGGTGGATGGAGTAACATTTGTCACATAGGGTTGACATGTTTTTATGACCTACCTAGAATTAGAGGTGAAGGCTTGATTCTTGGGTTTCTAACTTGGGAGATGGAGTGTGAGAGGCTGTCAGCCAAGGTAGATGAGATGAGTGGGCATGATTAGTGGTTAGGGCTGGGGCAGGCAGTGTTGGATTCAGGCTTGAAGTGCTAGTTTGACATGATTCTAGACAAAGTTGCTAAGTAGGTGGCAAGAAAAATGGGCTAAGAGCTGCTTAGAAAAGAATTTTTTTCCTCTGTTTTCTAATAAGAGTTCAGTATTGCTGAATAGTTTTGTAATAGTCACACACACACACCCTGCCGCCCCCCCCCCCCCAGTAGATAGCAGTTTTATTGTTGTCGTTATTTTCCTCCTAGGGAAACTGGTCATTTTTCTTGTTGATGCTTTGGATAAAAAGACAAAAATACTGACAAGAATAGCTATTAAACCTAAATTAACTATACTGCTTTTGGATGATTTGCTGTATTTTAAAATCTTGAGTGGGGGTTCCTTGTTTAGTACTTTAAACAATCAAATGATTATATCTTCTTTTGTATTTTAGAAATATACAGAATATTGAATGTTTGGGGATGGGGTTAGAGGATTAGAATGTTGCTTTATTGTACATTTCCTCAATTTCATGGATTAGAATAGACACACCACAATTTAAGGAATTTATTTTTCTAAGCAATTCAATTCTTGGAAAGCTTGAAAAATAACTTACAAATTTGAATCTTCTAACAGTGTATATACAAACATTTTAGATGTTATGTATGTTAAATTTAATTGGCAAAAAAATGTTACTTAACAGTTAGGGCTTTGGGAAGTTCACTCAGTTGTTAAAAGTGAAGGGCATACTTCTGAGGGCTTTTAGTGATTCCTTGTCAGTTAAGTTTCTCCCCTGATTCATTTGAAACAAACAGTGTTATATGTATGCAGGCTTTCACTAATTAAATTGAAATTTAGAATTTAAGATGGCATTCAGTACTTCTTAGGCACACAAAGTTTGACAGTGACTGAATTAAACTAAGTTTGAAATTATTTTAAAGTAAGAAAAATAAATTATTATAGAAAGGGCAAGTCATATAAGGACTCAAAATAGATTGTCTTTTCACTTGACATCTGGGAAGCCAGTAGTAATCTTAGAAAGCAGTTTCTTTTGTTTTCATAATGTGCTTCTCTTCTGGTTATCCTTCATGTTCCTTGGTGGCTAATTCTCACTCTGTATTGCCTACTTCCTCTGCTGTTCCACTCTTGATTATATTCCTTAATCTCTCCAATCTCCCTCAGCCCTAGGAGATATATCTATGCTCTCGGTGTGGCCCATGCTGATGGCTCCTCTATGTCTCCAGCCTCTCTTCTGAGTCAGTCTCTTGAACCCAGCTGCTAAAGACACTGTGCTGCAGAGATTCTCAGCCTTTAATGCGCCTCAGTCCTTGTTAAACCTCAGAGGTTCTGTAGGTCTGGAATGGGAAGATCAGTTTATATTTCTAGCAAGTTCCCAGGTCATTTTGATGCTGCTGGTCCCCATGCATTGAGGACCTCTAGGAGGAAAACACATACGCGACAGTGGGAGGGGAAGAGGTGAGGTTGTATTTATTATGAACAGGTTTGGGTACATACAGGTAGGCAGAGTGGGGAGTTTGTACCTGTATGACTTCAGGGTTTGACCTATAAATGTGCTTGGTAATGCTGTTAAATTTGTTTTCTTTTAATTCCAGCCTAAAAACTGGTTTGTTAAAATGGAAGCCAGATTATGACAGTGCTGCTTCTGAATATGGAAAAGCAGGTATTTGTGACCATAGTCTTGTTGCTCCAGTGTATAATCTGAAAGTAGTCTGATGACTTCGTCCCAGCATGATACTCTTACTCTTTAATAGTTAAAAAAAAAAAAAAAAAAAAGGTAACAGCATAAACCTTTACATTTTTTCCCATTTGTTTTTGGGTGTATTTTTGGATGTAGATCTTGGTGTTTGTCAGTCCTGACAGCAGAGGAGGGTGGGACTGGGTGGACAGCTGCAGATTTTTGGTGTTCTTCAGGGTCAGTCATTACTGCATGCATCATTTTTGCCATATTCCTCTATTATATTTCCTGTTATTGAAAAAAGAGTTTTAAGTTATTTTTTTAACCTAGCCTCATTCTAAGCATATATGCAAATCATGTTTTTTTAGCACATTATATATTTAAAATATGCGTTAAATGCTTAGGAAGTGTTAAGCTATCTACATAATTTTATTAATTCATCTGTTTATAAGGCATAAACTATCTGAAATATGATCAGGAAAATAATTTACTAAAAATTTGGCATTTTTAATTATAGAATGATAGCTTTCAGCATATTTGTGATTATTTTGGGAATAAAGTATTACACAGTTTTGAAGTACCTTACACATATTTCCAGCAGTGGCCCAGATCACATTTGTTAGTCTAGCTTAGAGATCATATAAGTCTGTTTTTGCACAGACTTTAATTTTAGTATATCACCAAAGAAAAGAGAAATTCACAGATCAATTGAAACTAATCAGTATAATGTAGGGTTTATTTTCTAGATAAAAGAAATAACAAATGAATTTTTAAGACTTTTATTTAAATCTGAGTGAATTCTTCCTCTGGCATTATGTAAATTTTATATATCTCATTCTAAAAATCATGGAAAGTTGTTCATATTTTATGTAGATGTTATAGGCACCTTATACATGGATGCAGAGGGTACATCTTTTCACAAGTCTGTTCTGTGAAGGGAATTTAATATGTATTTGTTTTATATGCCTCTGGCCATGAGCTACATGCAAAAATAAATATTGTAGGTCAGATTTTCCCATTAACGCAGCTTTTGTTTATTTTTTTTGTTTATGTAAAATACATTTAATCAGGAAAAGAAATTTTAAAGCAAAATATGGAAAAGCAGGGAGAATAGTTTCAGGGTTTTTTTTTTGTTTGTTTGTTTTCCGCATTTTATTCAAGAGAATTTTAAGAATGTTTTTAACCAGTAACACTTTTCTAAAATCTCTGTGTTTTTTATTTCTTCATAAGCAACCTTTGGTCAAGTTTTCCAAAATTTATAGGACCATATTTTAAAGCCACTCCTAATAGTTTTGTGTTGATGATTACACATTTAGACAGTGAGATGTCTTTTTCATAGATAGTTAAATGGTATAAAAACTTTCCTTTTCTAAATAAATGAATTGTCAGACATTTATTGTAATATATTCCAAAAGGAAAAGTGTTATAGAATTGTTTAGTGTGTTTATTGGTCTTCAGTTTCTAAATAATTTAATGAGCTGTAACTAAAGCACTGCTTTTATATTACATGTAAAACCAGTGAAGAAAGATGCTGTCTTTTGTGACTGAAGTACCTATTGGGATTGTTTGGAAGTGTTGGTGTTAGATTTCCTGATTTTGAGTGGCAGTAGCATTGATTTGTTGCTAATAGTCAACAATGAAAAAAGAAAAACTTAAAAATTCTAAATTATTGATCATCAGAAAGGTTATAAGAAACTGCTTTATAAAAAGGTAGTATTTTATACTTTTAAGAAAATTCCTGAGTATTTGATTGAAATAAGTGTGTTTTATAATATTTCTTGTAATAATGATTCATTTGAGGTTTGTAAGTGATGAAAATAGGAAGTCTATTTTTTTTTTCTATTTCAGCTGTTGCTTTTAAAAATGCCAAACAGTTTGAGCAAGCAAAAGATGCCTGCCTGAGGGAAGCTGTTGCCCATGAAAATAATAGGGCGTATCTTTTTCAGTTATTAAAAAGAAATAAAACGATTAGATGATTTTGGCAAACTATTTTCTCTTGGTATACATTTCCTACCTGTGAAGCAAAATGATTTTAAAATAGAAAATGATTAGAAAAATTCTGCATTTGGGGGCTAGGCGTGGTGGCTCACACCTGTAATCCCAGCACTCTGGGAGGCTGAGGCGGGTGGATTTCCTGAGCTTCCAGGTTCGAGACCAGCCTGAGCAAGTGCGAGACCCCCGTCTCTAAAAAATAGCCAGGCGGGGGGCAGTGCCTGTGGCTCAAGGAATATGCTGGCCCCATATACCAGAGATAGCAGATTCAAACCTAGCCCTGGCCAAAAACTGAAAAAAAAAAAAAATAGCCAGGTGTTGTGGTAGGTGACTATAGTCCCAGGTGCTTGGGAGGCTGAGGCAAGAGAATTGCTTGAGCCCAAGAGTTTAAGGTTGCTGTGAGCTGTGATGCCACAGCACTTACCGAGGGCAAAAAAGTGAAACACTGTCCCCCCCCCAAAAAAAAAAAGAAAAAGAAAAATTCTGCATTTTAACTCTGAAGGAACATTTCTAGTGATGTGTGGTGATCAAGTCCACACTGATTTGCAGAGCTACATTTGAGAATTTATTTTCTGTTGTTTCTGGTTTTCCTTATGGCTTTACTTGGAGTGAAGTGAGGGAAACCTGTCAACTCTCACTGAAGGATATAAAAGTAGCACAGATACTGAAAATGCATGAACTGCTATATCAGTTTTTAAATGTGGTCTTCCTTAGGTATTTGAAGTAATGTTTCTAAGTAATTTAAAATAATAAATTTTCTTGAGATATTTTAAAACTTACTGATAAAAAATGTTTATCTTACAAATTATAGTCATAATAACTTCGGATTTTAGTAAAACTCTTAAGATTAATATATATATTGACAATAGAAAGTCATTATGGTGATTTTTATGAATTTGTTAAAGGTTACCAATAGGCATTGAATTATTTCTTCTTTATCAGTTTGTAGGATTTGTCTTTTGGAACCAACTGGGTCAATGATTTAGTAACTTGTCTTTTAAATAGCAGATCTCTAGATACCATTGATTTCCTCTTTTTCCTTAATTTTAACTTCATTCCATCCCATTCAGTCTTTTTCATGCTGCCAAGTAAGTAAATATTCTCTAAGTTTTCATGCATTTACAGATTATGTTTTATTTATTTATTTATTTATTTTGAGACGGAGCCTCAAGCTATCCCTCTGGGTAGAGTGCCATGGCATCACAGCTCATAGCAACCTCCAGATCCTGGGCTCAAGCGAGTCTCCTGCCTCCACCTCCCAAGTAGCTGGGACCACAGGCGCCCGCCACAACGCCCAGCCGTTTTTTGGTTGCAGCCATCATTATTGTTTGGCGGGCCCGGGCTGGGGATTCAAACCCGCCACCTTAGGTGTATGTGGCTGGCACCTTAGCCGATTGAGCCACAGGCGCCGAGCCTACAGATTATGTTTTAAATGTTACTATTTTTCTGTAGGTCAATAAATTTTTCCCAAGTTAAAAATTCATAAATAGTGAATTATTTTGTATTGATTTAAATAAAATAGTCATTTCCATTTGCTTCAGTATTTACCTAAACTTTAAAAACTAAGATACTCCTAGCTGTAAGATATACAGTGTTTAAATTAAATTTGGCATAATATTTTCAGGACCATTTTGTTCGGTAGCCTATGAAACACAAGTTAATTAGAATCTGTTTTTTCCCCCTCTTTCTTGGTTGTTAATAATGCCCATGGAAAAGGCAGGAAACTTTCTTCTGTTTTTTTGTGGAGAGAATTTATTTGTTTTAAAACTTAGATTTAAGTTTGTCCAACGGAAAGTAATTTAACCTTTCTCACTCTTTCTTAATTTTGCATCTACAAAATAAAATCTCTTCAACTCAAATGTCCCTAAGGCATGATTGCATAAAAAGGAGAGAAAGTCATATGATAATACCCGTACAAGCCCAGAGTGATGTGTTGTGCATGAGCCAGTTTTAATGGAAGTCACTTCTCTCACCAGTAGTTCCTTAATGGAAAGTTTCTTCTCCCTTATTTCATTAAGATCTTATCAGAGAAATCTCTTCTCTTTGCAGAGCTTACGAGCAAGCTGGCATGATGCTCAAGGTCAGTAATGTTGTATCACAGATGCTGTTTAGGTAAAATGAATTAATCACAGTGTGTTAAAGTAGAATCTATGTTGAGATTGACAAGCTTCCATACTATAAGTGAAGAGAGGCCAAGTTAAGATCTCCTTTCCAGAGTAACACTAATGGAACCTGTAGGGTACATTCTGTCTTAAGATAGTACTAAAAGTGAAATTTAAGAAAAAATATCTTGGAGGGAACAGAAGACAGCAAGGTTCTAAGCTCTATAACCGGGACAGATGTGTATATATTGCTTTAAAGAAAAAAAAAAAGGCCAGGTACAGAGGCTCACACCTATAATCCCAGCACTCTGGGAGGCTGAGGTAGGTGGATTGCTTGAGCTCAGGAACTAGAGACCAGCCTGAGCAAGACCGAGACCCTGTATCTACTAAAAATAGAAAAACTAGCCCGGCATGGTGGCTGGTGCCTGTAGTCCAGCTACTGGGGAGGCCATGGCAAGAAGATTGTTTGAGCCCAAGACTTTGAGGTTGCTTTGAGCTGTGATGATGCCACAGCACTCTATCTAGGGCACAGAGTAAGACTCTGTCACAAAAAAAAAAAGGAAAGAAAGAAAAAAGTGATGTATAGGAGATTTACCTACTTCTCAGAACTTAAGGACATCTTAATATATAATAATAAAAATTTAAAGTTCTTTTTTTGGTACTCATGGGTTACAAATAGAAGAGATTCTTACTTGTTTTATAAATACTAGTTGGCAGTGAAGAAAACCACAGACTTAAGTTTTTGCTACTTTAACTGATTCTTTTTGAATGGGATATTCTGACTGATGTACTTATGCCATTTTTTATACTTCTACTTCTTAAAAGTAGGTTAGGAATTAATATCCTGTGGTGAAACAGAACATGCTGTTTTATGACACTGACTCGCAAAGTAGGCCAGGTGGCAATTGAAATAAAATATTTTTCTTTCCATTCTTATGTTTTCTAATATGGTAAAAGCTGTTTTGAATTTTTATAAAGCTTTTCTTTAAGAACTTAACCTGTAGTAAAGCTTTTGAATTTTATATATGACTTATATAATTTGAATTTACTGATTGTTTTCAGTTAACACATGCTCATTGTAGAACATTTAGAAACACTAGAAAGAATAAAGAATGCTAGTTACATATGTTAACGTGCTTAGTTTAAAAGCTGGGAAACTTTGTCCCTGAAATTCATATTCTGCCAGTTTGTCATAAAGAAATAGCAAAGATTTATGCATAAGGGTATTTATTGAAAATGGCAGTTAATCTAAATTTTTAATAATAGGAAGATGTTTAAATACATTAGGATGCTTCTGTATGATAAATCCATTAAAGTAAAGCTTTTCTGGCTAAACATGCAACTAAAATGAAATTCGGTGATATAAGTTAGGTTTTTTTTTTTTTTGAGACGGAGCCTCAAGCTGTCCCCCTGGGTAGAGTGCCATGGCATCATAGCTCATAGCAACCTCCAACTCCTGGGCTCAAGCAAGTCGCCTGCCACCACCTCCCAAGTAGCTGGGACCACAGGCGCCCGCCACAAGGCCTGGCCATTTTTTGGTCGCAGCCATCATTGTTGTTTGGTGGGCCCGGGCTGGGGATACGAACCCACCACCTTAGGTGTACGTGGCTGGCGCCTTAGCCGACTGAGCCACAGGCGCCAAGCCTACAAGTTAGGTTATTAGCAGAAATTCCTTGGCAAGTAGAATTTTTTGTCATCAGAGAAAGCTCTGGCCTCCTGCCTTGGTTTCCCTGAGAGCAAGGAAGCTCTCAGGCAGTTCTTACAGAATATAGTATCTACAGCAGTGCTAGAACACTAGTTCTTACAGCTATAGTTTACACAGCCATGCTATGACTTGAGTCTTCATCAGAAATTGCTATTTAGGCATCAGTGAGCACCTGTCTAGGCCTTAATTTGAGCAGTGGAAATACTGCTCAAATAGCTGTTTAATTTGAGGATTGGAAAGGCACTACTTTGTATAAAGGAAAATAAAGTTAATGAGTAGAGAAACATGAAGGAAAATGCCTTCTGGCCTGGTCTCCTATTTAAATTAAATGCCTTTGGACAATCCTGGGCAGCATTAGGAGTCCTGAGATATAGGGTCTAATTCTAACTAAACTTCCACAATCGGTTGCCCTCCTACAAGGTTTAGGGAGTGACATTAAATACAGACAGGAGGGCAGCCACAGGGACTTGTGGCATCAACCATTGGTTCTTTCATTTAGCAATTACTGTGATTTCACATCCTGTTTGCTCTGTAGGCACACAAGCCATTGAAAATAAGCATGTTTATGGTAAATGTTATAACTTTTAAATAGGCAGCCTGTCATTTTTTATGGAGAAGTATTAGTGGTGTGGTTGGACCTCCCTTATTCACAGGCTTACTTCATTTGATGCCAAAGCAAGAAGATACAGCTGTTACTTTTTAATCCTAGGCCTTTGATGGCACTTACTTCATACTGCCTTCTAATGTGGTTGTAGCTCTGTACATCTTACATACTAGGTAAAACTCATGAAGGATGGGTTTTACCTAGTATATCCCTCCAAATGCTTTTATATTATAGATGATCAGTATATATTCAATTATAGAATTAGGGGAAGAACACCCAGTTAACCCCTGAACATATAACTTTATCCTCAAAAACTTGGTTACCAGTAGCCTACTGTTGACTGGATATCTTGTCTAGATCATTAAGAGTTAATTAACATGTATTTTATATATAATATATATTATGCAGCATATTTTTATAATAAAGTAGAGAAAAAATGTTAAGAAAACCATAAGGAAGATAGAATAGATTCACCGTTCATTAAGTGGAAGTGGATTGTCATGAAGCTCTTCAGCCTTGTCATCATCTTCACCATGAGTGGGTGAGGAGGGGCTGGTCTAGCCACCTCATGAGTGGCAGAGGTGGAAGAAAATTTGTGTGTAAGTGGACCCACACAGATCAAACCCATGCTGTTCAAGGGTCACCTGTATTCTGCAAAAGCCAAAATGTCCCTCTGGACTAAATGGTGATTTTGTTAGGTTTCTGCATCTCCTTTGCACTATTCACTGTTGACTGAAATAGTCTCCAACATATGCCATAGACAGAGATTCTTTCATTGGTCTTGGGTTTTATCACAGAAAGTTTTATTTTTATTTTTTCAGTGAAGTTTGGGGATATGCTTAATATTAATATGTTCCACTTGGATGGATGTTAGCAACTTTATTTCATGCAGTATCTTTCAGCCTGTTTTATTGTTGGTTTCCAGAGCTAAATAATGAAAAGTTCTGTTTTGGAGTGGTTTGTTTTATTTCAGCCTGTTTTATTGTTGGTTTCCAGAGCTAAATAATGAAAAGTTCTGTTTTGAGAGTGAGCCCAGCAGTTTTGTTAAGGGTATCCTGATGGATTTGTTAACTTAGCAAAGGACTAAATAGGCAGATTTTAAAATAACCCATGAGATGTCAATGTGGAGTCTACTTTGAGATACAAGTCATACCTAAATAAGTAACATTTGTTAAACTCTGTTATTAGCTATAAGTGATGTTTTTATTTTATGTAAAAATTTTTTGATTTGGAGATATTACATATTAGCATCACAAGATCTTGAGACTTACAGATTAATGGTTAGATAGAGAATTTATTCTGTTAATGACAGTCAGCGTGGAAGAGTGTTGAGACTCAGATGAACTGAGGTATAAGGGATAATTGAGATGAGTAAGGCAGCTCTGGCTGTGTAGGGCAGTTGGCAGTGAGGAGAAACGCAGCCAATTCCAGGAGGTGGCTGGTCATCTCTTCTAACAGGGACAGCTGCTCGCTACTCAGTTCTAGCTCGTTATTGCCAGGTGGGAATACATGCCTGCTATAGCCATCGATTTTGTCTTTTTATTTGTTTATTTATTTTATTTTTTTGAGATAAAGTCTCAAGCTGTCACTCTGGGTAGAGTGCCGTAGCATCACAGCTCACAGCAACCTCAGACTTTAGGGTTTAAGTGATTCTCTTGCTTCAGCCTCCCAAGTAGCTGGGACTACATACAGGTGTCTGTTATAACGCCTGGCTATTTTTTCATTGCAGTTGTCGTTGTTTAGCTGGCCTGGACTAGGTTCAAACCCACCAGTTCCAGTGTATGTGGCTAGCTCCCTAGCCACTGAGCTACAGGCGCTGAGCCTTTGATGTCTTTTTAAAAGAAGCCGTAAAACATTTTCTTGGGGACGTGTCTGATTTTAAAATACTACATGGTTCAATCAAATTGGACTTGGAAATGAGATACAGCCCTTAGGCTACCAGTTTGTGATCTTTGGCAAAGGCCTTGTGTATAGTAGAGCCCAGTAAATGTTTAAAGAATTGTAAATGCTTAGTAAACACAAAAGAGCAAGTTTTTTGCTTTCTAGTATATGTATAGTTTTCCTGAAGGTCTGTGAAGTAATGCTAAACTCTGCGGAAATTACAGTTTCGGTTTAGTTAAATGAAGCTTGACTTGGAGAGTAACCATGTGAAGGCATTTCATTTTAAATGTATTTGGTGTTGTATAATATTTTTTGAGTCATTTCATGAATTAGGGATAAAATTTCAGATTAACTTTGTATTCCTTAACTTGATACATTTTCTGATCCATGCTGTATCTTTTGTGCAAAGGAGATGCAGAAACTGCCCGAGGCTGTCCAGCTCATTGAGAAGGCCAGCATGATGTACCTAGAAAACGGCACCCCTGACACCGCAGCCATGGCACTGGAGCGAGCTGGAAAGTGAGCAAATAGAGCTACTGTTTAAAGACCCAGTCTCACACAAAGCTGTTGTCTTTTTCTTTCTTTTTTTTTTTAATAATGTCCTTTGCAAAAGTTTTCTATTTCTCATAAGTCAAATTTTCTTGTTTGATTCAGGCTTATAGAAAATGTAGACCCAGAGAAGGCTGTACAGTTATATCAACAGACAGCTAATGTGTTTGAAGTAAGTTTGAATTTTTTTTTAATTACTTAGAATATTTGGATTTTTTTTTAATTAGAATATTTGGATTCTTTATATATTATTTATTTTCTAATATATAAGAAAATGAAGAAATGCAGTGGCTACTTTTAAAACTTTTCCGTGCTCACTTTATTCTATTTCTTTTTTGTATTAGAGAATAGTGAAAATGGACTAGCAGCTTTGGTATTCCCCCTTGATGCAGTGCCATTACTTGTTTGTTAATAAAATAAATGCCAAGACATAGAAGATCTGTACGTTAAACAAGCTAACACTTTTTCTTTGATTCCTCCAGAATGAGGAACGTTTACGACAAGCAGTTGAATTACTAGGAAAAGCCTCCAGACTGCTCGTACGAGGACGCAGGTACATCTTTCAAAACTGTATTCCTATGTGTCCATGTATAATTTGAATCCATGTTTAAACTGGTGAGTAATTTGAAGGTTAGCTTGTTAGTATTTCTGGTGTAAGCTATGGACACACCAGGCCACTCAGTAAAAAAAGTGACATCTATAGACAGACAATAAGAGCAGTTCTTTCAAAGTTAACTGCCGAAGTTTATCATGCACTCTGCTTGTAGTGGTTGAGACATGGCTCAGCAGCATGAGAGAGAACAGTTCTCTTGATCTGTTATTTGGTTACATTATAATCTCTCAAGAAAAGGTAACAATGTCAGGATAAATGACAAACATGTCCTAAATGTTCACCCATGAAACTGACAGTTCTTAACAGCCAAGGAGTGTCATTACATAGGACATTTACTTTCATATCCTTAAAACATGACTTCAGGCACAAAATTGTTGAACCCTAGAAAGCTAGAATGCTATTGGATTTTTTTTTTTTTTTTACTTTTTTACTTTTTCTCAATTTACACTCTGGACAATTTCTGTCATTAATGAAATTCTGTTTGCCAAATTCTCACTTAGTAATGTAATTTAATTTAATGTAATGTAAATGAAGAGAAGCAACTTTAAGAGATAGTATGTATGGAGATAAGAGACCTTCACTGAAACTTCTCTGTAGCTTTCCAGGGGCAGAGAAGACCTGAGATATATATTGTTAAGGAATTAAAATAGGAATGATTAATGAATCCGTCAGTGCCATGCTGAGAGTCAGTTCAATTTTTTTCTTTATGAAAACTTAGATTCTAAAGTATAATTCAAAACGTTTAGAGGAACTTGAGAATAAATTAATCTAGAATTAACCATTAAGCATTCTCATTTAGAGATCCAATTCCCTGACTTATAAATGATTCATTTTGGTCCCTGAAAGTGTTTGTGACAGAAACAAAACTGTTTCTGGTCATGGCTGCCAGGCTGCTGCAGGATAGCTGAAGTGTGAAGTATTACTTGGATTCTGACTCTTGTGAACAGGGGCCCTTCATTATAGAAACAGGGAATAGCATCCTTGACAAGGGCAGACAGTAGGCAAGTCCTGGCATACTTCTGCCTCCCCCAGGGGTCTCAGTGTCTTTGTAGAGTGCTGAGTCCCTTCCTATAGGACCCTGTGAAGGGTGGAAGATATGAGGTGGCAGTAGGTGAGAACAGTCCTGTGTGGGGTCCACTCTGCTTCAGCTACCCTGAAGTGTTTCTCCTTTTTGTGTCTTTTTACTTTTTGCTTTCTAAACATAGATTACCTAAAACCATGTTGTAGGGGGAGTAGCAAAGGGGAGGTGAGGGGCCAGGATCTGCCCTGGAGGTCCTATAGAGAGCCCCCTGGGGAGTGGGAGCCCCCACCACTCTGAAAACCTTGCTGATGGATGTTGACATGTGTAATAAAAACCTCTGTGTGAGCACCAAGTTTTCTTCACAGTTTCACAGAGGGGGAAAGTGTGAATTGAATGAGCAGAAGTGAAAATGTGTGGATACACTTGGAAGGTGGATGGTGGCAATTTGTAGATCTAGGGCAACCAGTTGGATCTTTTATTTACTTCATGATTTTGATTTCTTGGGTTTTTTTCTTTTTAGTAAAATGCATTTTAAAAATGTTTTCTGCTGTGTTTGAACAAAAATCAATTTTACAGAAATATATTTTTGAATTGTATAACAATATAAAACTTGATTTAAATTTATTCAGGAATATAAGATTTTGAAAAGTGTTGGGTCACTGTTGTATGAAGGAATTAAAAATCTGCTGCCATGGAACTTCTGTCAGGAACTTTGGTAGTGCTGGGAAAGACAAACATGGAGAGCTTATGCTAATGGAAGGGTAATTGAGACAATTTATGTGTTACTTGAGTATCTTCAGTACATACTCAGATTATAATCTGATTGGATTAATTGCCTGTAAGAACTAAAACAAGTGACAGTTGTGTACTTCACACATGTAACATCTGCTAATAGAATTATATTTTTACATTAACTGATTTAGTCCTAACTTAAAAATATAAGCATAGTAAAATTAATCTATTTAATATTAGTCTTTCACTTTTCCTTCAGTTCTGGAGAGCAATAATTCAGTTGTGATTCAGAATTTTGTTTAGGTGAGTATCTTGGCTGATCTCAGAGTTGATCTAAGTCTAATGCCCTTATTCCATCTTAGAGAGGCCTTTCCAGCGAGCTGATCATGGCTTAGGTCTTATATTCCAGTGCCTTCAAAAAAGGTTCTGAGGTGAGAGCTGCCAGCACACAGTGTATTTTTTCCTCAGTGAACCAATGCATTTATAAGACTCATTCAGCAAGAAAAGTACTGCTTCCCACCTGTCATGTGAGACAGTTACTAAATCCTAAAGAGAGGGAGGCTGTGTGTGTTTGGGGGTCTGTACTGTTAAGGAGAGTCACTGGGTAACTGTCTTGGGTAACTGTCCTGTTCATGACGCCATTAACAACTGAGGTGAGGAGTGTAGAAATATGCTTATCACTGATGATAAAAAGCTTAGTTGGGAATATGCCAACTAAGGCTAAAAAGGCTAAAAATGTGTGTAGATAGTTAAAACTATATTCTGGAGTTCAAAAAAATGGGGCTAGAGCAAGAGTTGTTTGAATCATGGTAAGGAAGATATCTATTGAAAGCTTCGGGGTAATTGATGTTCTATGACAATTTCTTGCCATAGGTACATAATGTCTGTAAGTTCTCATTTTTTGTTTTACTTGGGTCTGATTCTTTTTCTGAATTATAAAATGATAAAAACAAATTATTTTGTCTTCAGCAAAACCAGGTACATTTTATTTTGTTAGGAATATTAAGAATTACCTGATGGTGGCTTGGCACCTGTAGTATAGCTCAGCAGCTAGGGCGCCAGCCACATACACCGGAGCTGATGGTTTTGATCCCAGCCCAGGCCTGCCAAACAACAGTGATAACTACAACCAAAAACTAGCCAGGTGTTGTGGTGGGCACCTACAGTCCCGGCTACTTGGGAGGCTGAGGCAAGCGAATTACTTAAGCCTAAGAGTTGGAGGTTGCTGTGAGCTGTGACTCCACAGCACTCTATTGAGGGTGATATAATGAGACTCTTATCTCAAAAATAATAATAATAATAATAATTACCTGATGGGGTATTTGAAGTCATCAGTGTTAATAATAAATAATGAGTAATTTCCTGAATACATTTGAAAATAAGTGGCTGTGGATGCCGATTTCATGGACTTTTAGTTGTGTTGATCAACTTTACAATTACAAATCTGTATCAATGCAGAGTATTTCTCTCAGCTCTTAGGCATTAGCACATGGAAATGCCATTTTTATGTCAAGGAAATGAATATTTATGTGTGCAGAATGTAGTCTTTAGAGTTAAATATATGAAAAACTTAAAATACTGAGATATAATCTGGGCATTTACAGCTACAGAATAGTCTGATGGAGTTTATTTTATAAAAAAGGATCTGTGATAAGCTCAGGATTATAATTACAAAAGATAAGGATACATGAGTCCCTTGGAGTAATTTTCTGATTCTGCATAACAAATTAGCACAGGCTTAGCAATTTAAGATAGAGTTCACCTATCACCTCAGTTTCTGAAGGTTGGAAGTCTATACACAGTTAGTGCTGGGTTCTTGGCTCACGATCTCACCAGGTTGAGATCCAAGTGTCTGACAGAGTGGTGACCACACCTGAGGCTTCATTCCTTTTCTAAGCTTGCTGAGTGTTGGTAGAATTTTTACCTTACAGCTGTGTGACAGAGATCCCTGTTTTCTTACTGCACTTGGCCAGGGACCACTCAGCTCTGGAATGGGCCTTCTGTTCCTGGGCACATACTCCCATAGGTGGTTCTCAGTATGGTAATTTGCTACAGATCGAAGGTATTAGGAGAACGTGTCTCTGACTTCCAGAGGCTCAGGTGATGTCAGGCTCACATGGGCAGCGATTTGCTGGCAATCAGCTAATTAGTGTCCTGATCACAGAACTGATGTGCCATCACATTCAGAGGGAGATCTTGAGTATGGCTTCAGAACTCTGCTACGCTAACCACCTTGACCAAAGCTGACTTTGTCCCAACAATTTATTAACTTGATCTTTTTGGAAATTCAGAGTATGTTTCTCCAGTGTTATTTTGTAAGGCATTAAATTGCCAGGGTACAGCCCACAAAAATTTAATTAAACTCATGATCTAAGTAGCCATATTATCATAAACCAAGCTACTATGCCACTATGGGGGTGTGTGTGTGTGTGTGTGTGTGTGTGTGTATATATATATATATACTCTCAACTATTTTTTAAAATATAAATAATATGCAGAAAAATAGAGCATATGGTATAACATTTTTGTATTTTTATTTTAGAACACAGCACCACCTCTCTTCCTTTGTATCCTAACAGTACAGCTGTTGAGCTGTGTGAACTTCCAGTAACAAGCCACTGGTAGTTACTTCTATAGCCTTGGCCTGTTTATTAGGATGAAAGAAATGAGTGAAGACTATACAGTTCACTTAGTCCTAAGTTAGGTGATGCTCAAGGGTCCTAGAATTTAGCATGTATTACAACTTTTCAGGCAGAGGAGGATCTAATGGGTGTGATGACATTGGAGCTGGGAGAGTGAGAAAGGAGTAAGAGCTTAGAGGGTTCAGGAGAACATTTTTGGCAGTCCCTATCCGGTCCTCTTTTCTCTTCCTATGCCATTGGGTGGACTGGAAGGAAAGGAGCTTGTGTGAGAGCAGATGGAAAGGTGAGTGTTGTGGAAGGCAGGTACAAGAAGGATTTTGTTGAGCCCTCTAACTTGCCTCCCCATCATGCTGCCCTCTTAGGCACTGAGGAGCTTACTAGGGCCCATGGAGGCAGCAGGAGGGAATGTGATGGTATGGACAAGATGGGAGTGAGGAGTGCTCTGGGTGTCTTTTAGCCAGAAGGAGAGAAATCTGGAGTGATGAAGTTGAGGAGTTATGCTCTAATATATTTCACAAAGCAGTCTATTTCATAGATAGTCATTAATGGACAGTCTTTACCAAACTTAAAACCTCCATTTGAACTAACACATCCATAAGTTCTTTTGCTTTGTCTGTGAGCTTGATGCCTAAAAGGGGAGAGTCTGACATTTAAAAGACAAGCCAGATGAGCAGAGCTCATGGAAATATGACTCTGGGTGGTGCTGATAGCGCTCGTCCTCCTGGTTTCTCTAAACTCTGTGCAGATATCATCACAAAGGCGGCTTCACTGTACATTGTTTAGACCTGCTTTGTTTTACAGTTCTTTGTTTTGTTTTTAGGTTTGATGAGGCGGCACTCTCTATTCAGAAAGAAAAAAATATTTATAAGGAAATTGAAAATTACCCGACTTGTTATAAGGTATTCTTTGAAAGTGTTTGTTTTTGGCTTTACATTACATGATTTTTCATTTTTCATGTTGATGTAAATAAATGCCAAAGTTAAGATTTTACAGATACTTATATGTTTTTGTAAAATAATACTTATGGGCCTCTGTTTCTGATGAAGACAGAGTAAGCTCACTCTCTATAGCCTGTTTCTCTTGCTGATTAAAACTAATTTACCAGGTAAGATTCAAAGAGCAACTATCCTTGAACTCTTGCTAAGGAAATAAAAGCAGGCAGACTGAGGGAGGAACAGCCCTTAGAGAAACAATGAACATGGGAGTGAGTTGCCCAAGCTTTTTTCTGTTTCCTCTTATTACCCTGACAGATGCCCCCAGTCATGGAGCTGTTACAGAAGCTATAGTACGGCAAGAGAAACTCTTTAACGGAAACTCTAATTTTCTAAATAGAAACTAAGAAAAGAGATCCTCTTTTCTTCCTTTGACTTCACTCCAAGGTTGAACCCTAGTCATGGAATTACAGCTGTGATGATGGCTCAGGCAGAGAAAACTCCAAAAGAGCTCTTTGGCTAGAGGAACTGGGAAGATGAGTGAAGAGAATGAAGAGAAAATTCCAGAAAGGAGGGAGCTGGAAAAAGGAATCCCATGAGTGTATGCATAGCCTATATACAAGCCTTGAGTTTACTCTTTAACTGTACATGTATAAGACAGAACTAAAGTAGGAGTGCAAAGTTTTAAAAATTGAAATAAGATTTAAGCACTACCTAAGTCTCACATAGCTCTCTGAAGGGTTACTGTTGCATGGGACAGACCCAAAGCTGCATAGCAAAGGATTTGAGCTATGGTTAGAACCACTGCCCACCAAAAGCAAGGAACAGTATGCAGTATGAACTTAATGGGAGTGCTTATCTGCTGAAAACATCCATACCCTGCTGAGAATTATGGCGGAAGTTGTACAATCCAAAATTACTCAACAGGCAAGAATCAGGAAAATGTGACCAGTTTCAGGAGAAATGACAACTATTGCCATTTTGAAGTGACCCAGTTGTTAGAATTATCACATGAAGACTTTGGAGTAACTGTCCTAACTACGCTATGAGGTTAAAGTTAAACACAATTGAAATTAAAGGAGAAGAAGACTATTTTTTATAGAAAAACTGAATGAAATAAATGGGAATTTTAAGAGTAAAAAGCACATTATCTGAAATAAAATACATATGGAGATGGCGAAAGACTCAGTAAACTTGAAGATAGATCAATAAAAATTATCTGAAGAGTAGAGATTTAAAACCTTGAAAAATATTTTATGAAGAGCTATTTTGATGATGAGATTTTATCACTTATATCCTGGATCTCCTTATTGCTTTTATTTTAACTTAGGAATACTGTAATTATTTCTGTTTTATGAAGTTTTCATTCCTAGACATTTTCCTACTATTTTTTTAAAGAATTCAGAAGAATAATCATAGAGATACAGGTTCCCTCTCCTTGTTTATTGCCTTTTCAAGATTAAATCTATATGAATACTTGAGACAAATTCTCTTAAATGTGATGGTTGTGTTCAAAGGCTTGTGTCCAAACTGCGGTCCTCAGACCAGCAGTAGCAGTGGCACTTGAGACTTGGCAGCATGGCTGCACCAAGGCTACCTTGGACCTGCCGTCAGAGTCTTCATGTCAGCCACATCCCAGGACATCAGAGTCTGAGAAGTACATTCTAGAATGTTATCTCTTAGGTGTCCTGTGGAAGTTACTACAGAATTTATAAAAATCTATATACAAACTGAGACCCTGAAAGGTAAATTCCAATTGTTTTTAATACTACCAGGAAATTGACTTTATATAATGGATATAAATTTGACCATGGTCACCTTTTTGGTTCTAGAAAACAATTGCTCAAGTCTTAGTTCATCTACACAGAAATGACTATGTGGCTGCAGAAAGATGTGTCCGGGAAAGCTACAGGTAAGGTGTCGTCTGGACCATATTCATTTGCAGTGTTGACATTACTGTTCCTTCAGCTAAGATTGCTGCTTAGACAAACATCCTGCCAGGAAACTGGGTTTTTAAATTAGTCTTCATAGTGATAGGAGTGCTCAACTACCAATTTAGCTTTTACTGTAGGACTTTCATAAGTTGTTCCTTTCCTGTGTTTTTTTTTTCCCTTGGGAATCTTCATGGTAGTGAAATGACTTAGTCATTTTGTTTTATTTGCCTACGGAAAAAAAGAATCAAAAAAAGAAAAGTTCCCAGACTGTATGTTCAGAAAGATCTTGTTAAGATGATTTAAGCGAGGAGTCCTGATATCCACATTGCTCACATTCAGAGCTGGGTTTGCAGCGCCGTCCTGGGTACGGATCCCTGCTCTCTGCCCACTGCATGCTTGCAGTATTTTCTCACGTGTGACAACCAGATGAATGCAGATGGTGTCACATGGCTGAGAAGTGTTCTTTTAAGAAATGTGCTTTGTGCTTACTGTAGCATACCAGGGTTCAATGGAAGTGAAGACTGCACTGCACTTGAACAGCTTCTCGAAGGTTATGACCAGCAAGACCAAGATCAAGTGTCAGAGGTCTGCAATTCGCCGCTTTTCAAGTACATGGACAATGACGTGAGTTGCCTGTTTGTTTGTGTGGCTTTTCCTCTTTCCTTTTTTTTTTTTTTGGAGACAGAGCCTCAAGCTGTCCCCCTGGGTAGAGTGCTATGGCATCATAGCTCACAGCAACCTCCAACTCCTGGGCTCAAGCCAGTCTCCTGCCTCAGCCTCCCAAGTAGCTGAGACCACAGACACCTGCCACAACGCCCGGCTATTTTTTGGTTGTAGCCGTCATTGTTGTTTGGTGGGTCCAGGCTGGATTCAAACCCGCCACCTTAGGTGTATGTGGTTGGCGTCTTAGCCACTTGAGCCACAGGCGCCAAGCCTTCTCTTTCCTTTTGAAAGGGAGAGGCTTCTAATGAGATTGTTTTTCTCCCATGGGTTCATGAGATTATCTACCTCCTCTTAACTGCTGCTCATAAACTCACCACTTGCATTGAATTTCACCACAGGTTTAGATAATGTGGATGTCAGTCATATGGGTCTACCGTGCTCTGTGGACCTTGCACAGTTAAAGTGATTCTATAAATGTCATTCTCATTCCTTGGCTCCCCATTCCTTCTGTCATTCCCTGCAGGTTGTTTATTTTAGGTTCTTTTAGACTTACTGTCTGAAAGAGCCCTGTTGTGTAGTGGTCTTTGTAAGTCAGTTGACCGTTGGGGACCCTGCTTCTATGACAGCTGTGTGATACAGGTTATTAACTGTCTCCAAGCCTCAGTTAAATTATCTTTAAAACTGGAGCTTCTGCTGCATGCCTTGCTTGTCTGCTTTGAGGAATGCGCTGGTCAGTGTACAGGTAGTATCCTCTCCTGATACCTTACATGTAAAGTGAGCCTTGGTGTAAGTTTCAGTTTGTTTCTTATTTCTTTGTCAGTAGATTTGTGAACACCTATTTCTTTGCTCTTAGGACTTTAGAGTGTCACCATAGTGTCAGGTCAGTTTAAGCTCTAGATGTTTTACTTTTAATAGTTGCATGCCTGTCACATCATGATCATAAGGTGTCTGACAGAGCAGTGCTGAGTTTTGCCTTTTTATCTAAAACGCTGTTTTGGTGTTCATGAGGGTAGAGAGCTAGGCTCTGGTTTTTATAGCTGAGTAAAATATACCAGGATTCTAGTTACCTACCTTTTTAAGAACATTTTTTTTTTTTTTTATCATTGACAGTATGCTAAGCTGGGCCTCAGTTTGGTGGTTCCAGGAGGGGGGATCAAGAAGAAATCACCTGCAACACCTCAGGCTAAGACTGATGGAGTCACCACCACAGCTGCTGATGAAGAAGACGATGAATACTCTGGAGGACTGTGCTAGTATTTTGCTTGCAGAAAAGAAAAGGAGTAAAAAGGGAAAATCCTGATGTGCAATTTCATGGACTTGGGCCTTGTTTAAGGGCATCCATACTTCACTGTAGTCATGACTGTAAATACTAATAAAGAGTAATTTTTAGTTATCATTTCTCCCAAATCACTCATTGTAATTGCTACCTGTGAAGCATTTTCTTTCTATGTGATAAGAGCTTTCTTAAGACACCAATAGGAAATAGCAAACAAAGTACTATCATATTTTCATACAGTTGATTTTAAAATTTTTAGGCCAAATTCTAGATAAATTACATTCTGAACAAAAGGAGCAGTAGGCATAGTCTTTCTTGGGCTTTTGTAATTTATCATGAGAGGTTTTTTTTCATTTAGTTTAATACTGCTAAAAGTGAGGTTTACTGGTAAAAATGATTAAAAATATGTTCTATTTTGAAAAGAAAATTTATCCCTCATGATATTAGATTCAATGTATTTCAAAATTTTAATGTAATTTTCAAATTTTTTTCAGAGATGACCTAGGTACAGGAAACCATTTTGAGCCTCAGCATATCATTTACCCCTGTAAAAGATAGTTTTAAATTTTATATGTGGCATTACAAAATTTTGAAAGTAGTGTGTTAAAGTGATTCTATAAATGTCTAGAGTCCTCTGAAGTATAGGTATTCCTTCCATCTAAAAAATACATAACAGTGGCCATCTCCAGACCTTAGTTCTTTAGCAGATAGAAAGTAATAAAGGCCTCTTTATATATTCTAAGAAAGGGGTAATGTAGGCTCGGCACCTGTGGTTCAAGTGGCTAAGGCGCTAGCCACATACACCTAAGGTGGTGGGTTCGAATCCAGCCCGGGCCCGCCAAATGACAATGACGGCTGCAACCAAAAAATAGCCTGGGCATTGTGGCAGGTGCCTGTGGTCCCAGCTACTTGGGAGGCTGAGGCAGGAGACTGGCTCAAGCCCAGGAGTTGGAGGTTGCTGTGAGCTGTGATGCCACAATACTCTACCCAGGGGAACAGCTTGAGGCTCTGTCTCAAGAAAAAAAAAAAAAAAGAAAAGGGTAATGTGTCTATCAATCTAGTATACATACATTATTTTCCCTCCAGAATATTCTCTGATTTGATTTGAGTTGCAGCTAGACCATAACTTGACATGGGGGGGGGGGGGGAACTTAGCTAAAAGGGAAGAATTGTTTTTAAAGGACATATATTTCTTTTCTTTTCTTTTTTTTTCTTTGAGACCCAGTCTCACACTTGCCCTGGGTAGAGTGCATGACATCACAGCTCACAGCAACCTCAAACTCTTGGGCTCACGTGCACTGTTTTAAATAAATGTCTTTTAGACAAGTGCAAGGGCTCACGCCTGTAATGCTAATAACACTCTGGGAGCCTGAGGTGGGTAGATGGCATAAGCTCAGGAGCAGGACTCGGGGACGTTTCTCTGATATTAGAGATTATTCTATGTGGTATCTAATAAATATTATTTTCAATTTATATATTTTATTTTTTCACTTACATAAGCCTTTTCTCCTGAAGGGATAGACAGAAATGGAAAACTTAGTGTTTACAGCAAGAAAACTTGTTTATCAGAATCATAGTGTCATTACTTTTACCAGAGTGAAAGTCTGCATGAATATGCTTAGAATCCAATGTTCAGTGTTCTTTATATTGCAAGTGAAGTCAGTCTACAAAGTATATTTAATATATTAAATTTATTTGTACATATGCAAAGTATGGTATTTGTGTATGGAATCTGTGCTTTATTTCCCATTTTACAGCTATTTAATGAGTAGAATATTAAATGTAGTATTATGGAAATGCAGATTATTGCTTCTGTAGGAAGATAATTATGAAAATAAAACTGGAAACTATATAAATACGATTATTATTTATTTTGTTCTGCTTATTAACTTCCCTTTTTTTCCAAGGATACATAAATTTATATGATTTCAGCTGTATGGTACAGAAACAGTATTGTATATGTTATCATCAGTTGTAATTTCTCCTCTTTGGGAGTCAGGTGCCTTTGGGTATTAAACTATCTGAAATTTCTTAAATATCAGTCATTCAATAATTATAATTATGCTATAAAATCTGCCACTTGCCAAGATGGAAGACTAACACCTCTTTCAAAAGAATAATTCTTGCATTATTAAATGCAAGAATGAGGTTAAATGAAGCAAGGAAACTAAGAAAACTGATAGGAAATGGCATTGTTTTGCAATTATACATAATTAGTACTTTATGAGATGGTTTGCTTACAATTAATCAGATGTTGAATACTTGCTATGCATATTATTCCTATCTTTCATAAGATAGAGATAGATACTATAATTTGCTGCCTGGATTTAGGAAATGTAAGTGTGAAAAAGAATCCAGGAGCGGCTCTTGTAATTTAGCATTTTTCCCAAGATACCTTGGAATGTTCTGATTGTACTTTAGGGTCACTGTTGTATTTATGAGCAGCAAGAAGAGCTAGCTGGGAAGGATAAACAAAATCTGTCTCCCTCTGGACCTGCCCCATTGTTTCCTTCAGGCCAGTGCCAAGAAAAGGTTCAATATTGACTTTAATGTGATGAGTTACATTTAAGGACATTACAAATGTCTTGAAAGAAAAAAGACTGAGGCAAACATCAGTTTTGAAAAAAGAGAGTAAGCCTTCCAATGAATTTTTTGTTTTTACAACAAAAAACCTATGTGCATAGAACTTATGTGACTTTTAATTAATAATCAAGGACACTGAATAAAAAATGTCCCTTAGATCTTGGTTAAGCTCCATAGAGGTTAAGGCTTAAACATTTTACTTGCCTTTACTGAGATTTTTTAAAATATCTGCTTCTCTTAAATCTTTTAAGGGGCCAAATTTGAGCATTTTTAAAACTTAACTTTCAAAATCTTTATAAATGTTTAACTAACTCTTGTAAAGCTAGGTAAATCTAACATGTAACATGAGCTTCCAAATTTTCAAATACAGAATTGTGGAAAGATGGCTGACTGGAAGCAGCTTTGGCCAGAGCTTCATGCCCATAGGGAGAGATATTGGACTGAAGTAGATGGAAGCCGAATGTGAGGAGCTCCTCAATGAGATACACATCCCCCAGGCTGAATCAAGCAACAGAAACAAGAAAGTGGAAGAAAAACAATAGGTACAAGCCCAGTTTCCAGAGGAAGGGAGACCCTTACCCCTAAATGGGAGCTCTGCAGTGGGCAACTAGCCCACCAGTGAACTAAGCTCAAAAGTCTGCTCACCTCATCCTGTGGGAGAGCAGTCGCTAAGTCCCAGTCCTCCTTCATTATTGGGGTCCCACCACTGAGCCTAAGTCCCATTCTGTCCGGCACAAAACACCAAATATTTGTTCCTGAGCACCCAGTTTGCCTTTCCCCCACTCTAGTTGCCAGAAGGACTGCTCCCTGTAGATCCAAGTGTTTGGCAAATTCACTGGGAAGGTGGGGACGTCTGCTGGCTGCCTAGCTGCAGCATGAGAACAGTAGCATGGCAGTCCAAGCTTTGGCAGGGAGAGTGTGAACTTCACATCTCCAGCTCCTCAGCAATTCTCCAGCAGATTTGTTTTCTGCCCTCCAGGACAACTTCGGAGGTCCATTGGGTGGGTGGGACCAGTTCTTAAATGACTTTTGACTTCTGACTTTTGACTTTGGACCTGCGCCTAAAACACAGCTCTCTGAGTTTGATTGGATGGGCAGGCTGGTTGGTGTCTAAGTGACTTTGGACTGAACTTTAGACCTCTAGATTTTCACTAGGTGAGGCTCTCTGAGCTTGATTGGGTGGGTAGGGCTGGGGTTTAAGTGACTTTGGACTGAACTTTGGATTGGTGGCAGGGCTCTCTGAGGTCAATTGGGGGAGGGCAAGGTTTAAGTAACTTTGTACTGAACTTTGGATTAGTACTCTCTACCAGGTAGAGGCTCTCTGACTTCAATTGGGTGGGTGGGGCCTTGTGTCTGAGCGACTCTTATCTGAACTTTAGACTTGTGCCCCCCTCTGTGCAGCAGCACCCTGTGTTTGACAGGGCATGTGGTGTCTGGTGCCTGAGCAACTTTGTCTAAGCTTTGGGCCTATGCTGTCCACAGAGCTGTGGCCCTCATTACTTAATTGGCTGGATGGTTGGATGGTGCCCAGAGCATAAGCTTCTCTCCTGAACTTTGGGCCACTGCTATCAGCTGGGCAGTCACATGAGCTTGATTTGGTGGGTGGAGCCAGTGCTGGTGACTTTGACTGGAACTCTAGGGCAGGGTGGTATACTGATTCTTGTCCCCCTTAGAGACACTGTCTGGGGCTGTAGATTCACTATTTGTCTGCCTTTGTTAGTGTGGGCAGGGGCACTACAACAGTGAGGAGTGGACTCATCAGGGACAACCTATCAATTCAACTAAAGAAGTGTAATTAACATTAAAAAAGAGAAAAAGAGGAAGAAGCTGAAAATACTCATCAGGAGGAATCACTTTTCATTTTTCAACATGAAAAATCAAAGCAAATCAATTCCTCTTGGGGACATCAAAGAAAATACATCAGAAAACTCCATCCACAGAGAAATTGATGAAGTGTCAGAATTTAGGATATGGTTGGCAAATAAGGTAATTAGAGGAAAAGATGGAAACAGGGAACCAAAAAATAGTTCAGAAGCTGTCTCAAGAAATAAATGAATTCAAAGACAAAGTTACCAAGGACATGGACATAATGAGGAAAGATATAGCAATAGCAGAGCTTAAGGAATTGAAAAGGTATTTGAGGACCTTCAAAATACAGTAGAGTCCCTCAGAAATAGAGTTGAGCAGTGTGAAGAGAGAATTTTGGATTAAAAAAATAAGACTTTTGAACTATACCAAGCATTCAAAGAGGCAGAAAAATGGAGAACAAAAAAACCCCAGAATATTCTCTGAGAATTATGGGATAATTCCAAGAAATCAAACATCCAAATTATAGGGATTTCTAAAGGAGAAGAGGTTGGTCCTAAAGGCATAAATTCTCTGCTCCAAGCCATTATGGTGGAGAATTTCCCAAGTATTTGAAGAGACACAGAAATTCAGATAGTAGTTTCAGAACCCCAGCACAACTCAGTCCAAACAAAGCATCTCCTAGACACATTGTAATTAATTTTGCCAATGTTAATATGAAGGAGAAACTTCTGCAAGCAGTGAGGCATAAGAAAAGTATACTTAAAAAGGGAAAAGTATAAGGATGACTGCAGATCTTTCAGCTGAAACTGTCCAAGCCAGTAAAAGATGGTAAAAGATGGTCATTGACCTCCAACCTTCTTCTTTTTTTTTTTTTTTTTTTTATAGAGACAGAGTCTCACTTTATCGCCCTCTGTAGAGTGCCTTGCCATCAACACAGCTCACAGCAACCTCCAACTCCTGGGTTTAGGTGATTCTCATGCCTCAGCCTCCCAAGACCTTCAACCTTCTTAAACAAAATATTTCCAACCCAGGATCCTATACCCTGCTAAACTGAGTTTCATTTGTTATGGAGAAATCAAATACTTCACTGACATCCACATGCTGAGGAAATTTGCCATAACTAGACCAGCTCTACAGGAAATACTCAGACCCATTCTTCATAACAATTGACAGGAGGGTACACCACCAAAGTAAACCTACCCAGAAATTAAAGAACAAAGTCTAGCTTCCACAATGGTGAGAGGCATAAAACTAATCTCTGTACTTGTGAAAAACAAGATGATCAAAACTCTGCCACAGCTATCAGTTCTCTCAGATAATGTGAATGGTTTGAATTCTCCTTAAAAGAGGCATAGGTTGGCCAAGTGGGTACAAAAACTTGGGCCAGATATCTGTTGCCTACAAGAGACTCACTTTACCTCAAAGGGTAATAAGACTCAGGGTGAAGGGATGGGTAACAGTATTCCAGGCAACTGGAAAGCAGAAAAAAGCTGGGGTTGCAATCTTGTATGCAGATAAGATGGGATTAAAACCAACAAAAATAATGAAAGACAAAGATGGACACCACATATGGGTCCAGGGAAACACACAGTATGAAGAGATTTCAATAGTTCACATCTATGCACCCTATCTGAATGCTCCTTGATATATAAAGCAAACCCTAACTGATCTGAACAATGTGATATCTTCCCACACTATGATAGTTGGAGATTTTAACACCCCATTAGCAGTACTGGACAAATCCTTCAAGCAGAAACTAAACAAGGAAATAATGGACTTAAACAAGACCCTAGAACAAATGGACTTAATAGACATTTATAGAACACCTTATCCTAACAAAAGCGAATACACATTCTTCTCATCAGCCCACAGCTCATCTTCCAAAATTGATCATATCTTAGCTCATAAGGCTAAATGGGGACAAAGGAGGTCAAATTCAAAGGAATAGAAATTATCCCCTTAATCTTCTCAGACCATCATGGAATAAAAGTTGAACTCAACAGCAATGGAAATCTTCATACTCAAATAAAATCATGAAAACTAAATAACCTTATGCTGAATGATAGCTGGGTCATAGACAAGATCAAGAAGGAGATCATTAGATTTCCAGACAAAATGATAATAAAGCCACAAACTTTCAAAACCTGTGGGATACTTCAAAGGCTGTCCTTAAAGGGAAATTTTATAGCATTAGATGCCTTCATTAAGAAACAGAAAGAGAGTAAGTCAGCAACCTAATAGGCCATCTTAAGCAACTGGAAAATGAACAACAATATAATCCCAAACCCCGCAGAAGGGAAGAAATAACGAAAATCAGAACAGAATTGAATTAATTTGAAAACAAAAGAATTATTCAGAAAATCAGCAAAACAAAAAGTTGGTTCTTTGAAAAGATTAATAAAATTGATAAACCCTTGACTAGATTAACCAAAAACAGAAAAATAAGCTTTCTAATAACTACAATCAGAAATGATAAAGGGGAAATAATAACAGATGCCACAGAAATACAAATGATTCCAACAATTACTACAAAAACTCTATTCCCAGAAATATGAAAATGTAGAGAAAATGGACCAATATCTGGAAGCACAATACCTTTCAAAACTCAGCCGGAAAGATTTAGAAATCTTGGATAGACTGAAATAGCATCAATTATTAAAAATATCCCAAATAAGAAAGTCTCTGGACTAGATGTTTTCACACCAGAAAACGAAAAGGAACTAGTTCCTATAATGCATAAACTTTTCCAAAATATAGAGAAAGAAGGAATCCTCCCCACCACATTCTATGAAGCAACTATCACCTTGATCCCCAAACCAGGAAAGGACCCAACAAAAAAGATAACTATAAAGCAATATCATTAATGAATATTGACACAGAAATATTCAACAAGATATTAGCAATCAGAATACAACAATACCTCAAAAAGGTTATGCACCATGATCAAATGGGTTTCATCCTAGAGACACAAGGTTGGTTCAACATGCACAAATCTATAAATAAATAAATAGAATCACATAAATAGAATCAAAAACAAAGACCATATGATTCTTTCAATTGATGTAAAAAAGGCTTTTGACAATATCCATCTATCCTTTCATGATAAAAATACGCAAGAAAATAGGGTTAGATGGAACATTCCTTAAGTTGATAAAGGCTATTTATAGCAAACCCACTGCCAATATCATATTGAATGGAGTAAAAGTCAAAGTATTTCCACTTAAATCTGGAAGCAGACAAGGATGAAAGCTGTCTCCACTGCTACTTAAAATAGCATTGGAAGTCCTAGCCATCACCATCAGGTAAGTGAAGGAGATCAAAGGAATCCTAATGGGGAAAAACTCTCTCTCTTCACAGATGACATGACCTTATACCTGGAAAACCCCAGGGACTCAAATAAAAAGCTCTTAGAAGTGATCAAGGAATATAGCAGTGTCTCAGGATACAAAATCAATACCTACAAGTCATTAGACTTTGTATATGCCAATAATTGTCAAACCAAGAATAAAATCAAGGACACTATTCCTTTTACAATAGCACCAAGGAAGATGAAATACCCGGGAACATAGCTAACAAAAGATGTGAAATATCTCTATAAAAGGAATTATGAAACTTTGGGAAGGGAAATAGTAGAAGATGTCAATAAATGGAAGAATATACCATGCTCATGGCTAGGAAGAATCAACATTGTTAAAATGTCCATACTACCAAAGCAATCTATAGATTTAATGCAATCCACATCAAAGCGCCAATGTCATACTTTAAAGAACTAGAAAAAATAGCACTTCAGTTTATGTGGAACCAGAAAAAAACCTGAATAGCAAGTATAATTCTTAGAAATAAAAACAAATCTTGAGGCATCATGTTGCCAGAGTTCAGGTTATTTTACAAGGCTATTGTGATCAAACAGCATGGTACTTGCACAAAAATAGACACGTAGATCTATGGAATATGATAGAGAATCTAGATATGAACCCAGCCACATATTGACATTTAATCTTTGATAAGCCTAACAAAAGCATGCAATGGGGAGAAGAATCCTTATTTAACAAATTGTGTTGAGAGAACTGGTGATCCACATACAGAAGACTGAAACTGGCCCCACATCTCTCACCATTGACAAAAATGGATTCTCATGGATAAAAGATTTACATGAAACAATAAAAATTCTAGAAGAGATAATGGGGAAAACACTTGAAGATATTAGCCTTGGAAAAACTTTATGAGAAAGACCCCCCCCCCAGCAATTGCAGCAACACCAAAAATAAGTAAGTAGGATTTGATCAAGCTAAAAAGCTTTTGCACAGCTAAGGGTACCACAAACAAAGCAAACAGACAGCCTTCGGTATTGGAGAAGATTTTTGCATGTTATGAAGCTGACAAAGGCCTGATAACTAGAATCTACAGAGAACTCAGAGAATAAGAAAAGTGCAAACAACCTTCTCTGTAATAGGCAAGAGATTTGAACAGAAACTTCTGGGAGGATGACAGACAAATGGCCAACAAACACATGAAAAAATGCTCGTCTTTAATCATCGGAGAAATGCAAACCAAAACCACTCTAAGATATCACCTAACCCTAGAAAGATTAGCCCACATCACAAAGTCTAAAAACACCAGATGCTGGCATGAATGTGGAGAGAAGTATGAAGAATCCTCAAAAATCTAAAAGTAGACCTTCCATTTGACTGTGCAATCCCATTACTAGGTGTCTACCCAGAAGAACAAAAATTATTTTACCACAAAGACATTTGCACCAGAATGTTTATTGTGGCTCAATTCATAATTGCCAAGTCGTGAAAGCAACCTAAGTGACTGTCAACCCATGAATGGATCAAAACTGTGGTATGTGTATACGATGGAATATTATTTAGCCAATTAAAAAGATGGAGACTTCACATCTTTTACATTTACCTGGATGGAGTTGAAATACATTCTTCTTAGTAAAGTATCTCAAGAATGGAAAAATCCAGTTTACTCCATATTAATATGAAATCAATATGTAAACAATTACATGC
>CAUYQV010094764.1:0-23000 GCA_963574575.1 Galagoides demidoff
CAGGCGCCCGCCACAACGCCCGGCCATTTTTTGGTTGCAGCCATCATTGTTGTTTGGCGGGCCCGGGCTGGGGATACGAACCCGCCACCTTAGGTGTACGTGGCTGGCGCCTTAGCCGATTGAGCCACAGGCGCGGAGCCAGATTCATGTCTTAAAGTAGTACACTTACTTGTCCCATCTATGAGCAGAAATACAGGGCTTTTAAAGGGACTTTTTAGCTTTGGTCTATTATTGTTTATCTGTATCATTGCTGGTGAAGACATTCCCTTCACCTTGGCCCAGACAATTTTGTTTAGCCATCTCCTGTGCTACACATAACAAAGGACACTTTACTACCCCTCTGATTATTGGCTTCAGGCAGGAATGCAGATTTTTTAATTTCCAAAAAGAGTGTGGGGTGGAGGGTTAAAGAGACAAACAACATTTTGCCCTTTCAGGCTCTTACTTCTGTTACACATTCCCCACTGTCAGATTTACCCTAGGGTATCAACGACAGAAGGGGCAACATAGTTATGGAGTTATTTCCTGTGATATTGGGGTGTTGTTTTAGATGGAAGGTTTATACTTATTTATGCCATAGTAAAGCTTTGGCAGTAGATTTATAAAAATAAAGAATGTAATAAATTACTAGGTGAAAAAAGGCATAAACAACAATTACAATTGTGAAGATTTGCAAGGTAAAAATGGAAGATATTTGGTAAGAGAGATTTCATCCCACTTGGTATCTAAGATACTAGTAGGGTCATTGGTGTTTACTCATAGATATATTGTCATACTTAGCTCAGGGTGTTTGGAGGGTCTTTCATAATCTACGTGGTGTCCCGAAGTTCACTCATGAAGTCACCATACATAGGAAAAATGGGAAATTGTAGCTAAATGTAACTTTATTTGCAAAGTTTCCCAAGTTGCTGGGACCACAGGCACACGCCACAATGCCCAGCTACTGTTAGAGATGGGGTCTTGCTCTTGCTCAGGCTGGTTTTTATTCAGTGAGCTCAAGTGATTCACCCATCTCAGCCTCCCAGAGTGCTGAGATTATAGGTGTGAGACACTGTACCTGGCCCTGGTAACCAAATATTATTAGATTTTATTGTGGTAAGAACATATAATGAAATCTTCTGTCTTATCACATTTGTAACTGTATAATCCAGTATTAACTATGGTATATGTACAGTATCATACAGCAGATCTCTGGAATTTAGTAATCTTGTATGCAGTGTAACTAAAATTTATTTCTCTTGTCTGGCAACTTCCCGTTCCCTCCTCCCAATGGACCTTGGCAGCCAGCATTCTGATGTTTCTAAGAATTGGGACTGTTTTAGACAGCTGATATAAGTGGAACCATACAGTGTTTGTCCTTCTAGAACTGGTCTTCAAGGTTAATCCATGTTATCACATATGGCAAAATTTCCTTTTTTTAAGGTTGAATTATATTCCATCCTACATACATATCACCATTTCTTTATCTCTTCATCCACTAATGGACATTCAGGTTGACTCCACATCATGGCTATTGTAAATAATGTTGCAATGAACATGGGAATGAAAATATCTCTTTGAGATCCTGAAATATATATTTAGAACTTTCACATTAAAGCTATATGTCTAGGGCTTTTAAAAGTTAAATAAAAGTTGTACAATAGCTTAAATGGAGAGATTTAGGGATAGAGTCTGGCTAGGGTCTGCAAGAAAGAGAGGAGGCCAGTCCATTGATTAAGAATAAGCTTTATTGGACAGTGCCTGTGGCTCAAGGAGTAGGGCGCCGGCCCCATAGGCTGGAGGTGGTGGGTTCCAGCCCAGCCCCAGCCAAAAACTGCAAGAAAAAAAAAAAAAGAATAAGCTTTATTTTAAAGCAGCAGAATGGGGTCTGACCAGAAGTCAGCCCCGCTCACACAGTTTCAAGGGACTTGTATTAGTGTATTTGGAATGCGAAAGAAGGTCTTGAGAGGTTAGGGACATCATTTTTCCTGCAGAGTGAATGATGCTGTTTCTGAAACTGATTTAAAAATTACTGCCTTCCATAGAAGGTGTTAATCTTGCAAGAAGGCCTTATTTAGTGCCAGCCAGGCCGGGGTAGGAAATTCTGATGATTCCCAGGAACACTAGCTTTAAAGCACTTCAGGGTGGGGAGGGGTTGCTATAATCCTGCAATTTGGTTTCTGGCCTGCTTTCTTTCTCTACCTGTCTCCGAATAACTGTACTTTTGTCAGGGTCCTGAGGATTTCTTCCCCACAAAAACAATGAAAATACCCAAAGCCCTGCCTACATCATATTTATTTTTTCCCCCTCATTTTAGATGTTCATTTCTTATGAAAAAAAATATAACATGGTTATAATCTTTACATACTACAATTTGAGTTCTGTCCTTTATATTTATCTTTAACATTTCCAAATACAACTTAAATATATACTTACAGTCTTTTAAAATGATGCACAAAATGTAATGAATCATTTCCCAGTGGTTGGATATTTATAAGTGACCTCAACTTGTATTCTGACACAGGGTGTCACAATCTCTTGGCAGTATTTTTTGAAATGTATTATTGCAGGCATTACTGGTTGTCTTGGAAGATAACCAGTGGGATAGTGTTGCAAAAAATTCATATGTAGTTTGGGTTACTTTATTGTGAAAAATTTGCAAGAAGGGAAGGAAATAATAATGAGAGAAACAGAGGGGCTGTATGGAAGAAACTAGGTTCATACAAATAATCTGTAACCCAATATATGACTATTTTCTTTTCTTTTCTTTTCTTTTTTTTTTTTTTTGAAACAGAGCCTCAAGCTGTCACCCTGGGTAGAGTGCTGTGGCATCATAGCTCACAACTCTCCAACTCCTAGGCTCAAGTGTTTCTCTCGCCTCTGCCTCCCAAGCAGCTGGGACCACAGGCGCCCGCGACAACACCCGGCTATTTTTTGGTTGCGGCCATCGTTGTTTGTCAGGCCAGGGCTGGATTCAAACCCACCAGCTCAGGTGCCCCAGCCACTTGAGCCACAGGTGCCATTTTCTTCATGTCCTTCAGTGACAAGTTATCCGCAGGGAGGAGAGCCAGAGGGACTGATGAGCATGAGGCTCGATAAAAGCACTACTCTAGAGAAGAAAGGCCAAGGGATGGTGGGGAGCGCAAAGTAACCCGTAAAAGAAAATGCAAACGTGAATAATTATTACCAGCTGATCATGATTAGGGCGAAAGTATTCTATCTACAGAGTTGAGCTGAGAGACACATTAAAGTTCCTGGCTTGCGCTAGGGGAACAAAAAGGACAACTTGCATCAAGTAAACACAAGGAATATTTGTTAAACTGTCCTGTGCTTGCATTAATCCTGGGGGGGGGGCTGTGTATACAAAAGTGAACAAACACATTCTCTTGTTTGTTTAGTACATTTAATTTAAAATGTTTAATTATTATAGGTACATAATAGTTATGTATCTCTCCAGGGCACCCAGGGTACACATGATGTTTGGATACTGGCATATAATGTGAATATATTCACATTATTCACATATTCAAATCAGGGTAATCCAGGTATCTATCACCTCGGGCGTTTAACCATTCTTTTGTGTTAGGAACATTTCAACTCCACTCTTTTATCTTAAAATATATCCCAACTTATTGTTGATAACAGTCACTTTGTTTTGCTATCCAATATTGTTCATTTTATCTATCAAACAATTATTTTTGCATCTATTAACCATCCCCAATTTATCCCCCCGCCCCATGTTTAACAAGTGCATTCTTGATAAGTTTATAAATTAGGTCACAAAAGGTTCCGAAAGCGCAGAGTAAAAGAAAATGGTTCCTTAGTGGATGGAGTGTGGGGAGTCCATTAAGGTACATAGAGTAGTGACATTTGATTATGGTCTTGAAAGATGAGTAGGAGTTTGCTCAGTTGGTACAGAAAAAAGGCCATGAGCAAAGACTCCCTGTCAGGAGGTTTTTGGTATATGCTGGGAGCAGAAAGCGTTATGAGATAAAGAAAACCACAGTTTTCAAACATAGAGTATTTAGTGGCAGTCATCCTTTCAAAGAAAATTTTGTTTAGAGAACTAGCATATACATTATGTAAAAGTGGTACTTTATCATTTAAATGTACTTTCTTATTTCAATTCTAAAGGATTTTTCTGTTATGAATGGGATCAGTGAGAATAATAAAATTTTTCTGATAAGCAAAAACATTGCAACCATGGGGTAATATCTGATGCTTTGCTTATTTTTGTCCTATTTGGCTGCACAATATTAAAAAAATTTGGGGCCAGGTGCGGTGGCTTATGCCTATAATCCTAGCACTCCTAAGCTCAGGAGCTCGAGACCAGCCTGAGCAAGAGCAAGCTCCATCAATACTAAAAGTAGAAAAATCTCCTCCACCCTACCCCCAATGCACTTAACCTCTTTTTGAGACAGAGCCTCAAGCTATTACCCTAGGTAGAGTGTTGTGGTGTCACAGCTCACAGCAACTTTCAGCTCCTGGGCTCAAGTGATTCTCCTGCCTCTGCCTCCCAGGTAGCTGGGACTACAGGTGCCTGCCACAATGCCTGGCTGTTTTTTGGTTGCAGCCGTCATTGTTTGGTGGGCCTGGGCTGGGTTCGAACCTGCCAGCTCAGGTGTATGTGGCTGGCACCTTAGCCGCTTGAGCCACAGGCGCTGAGCCTTAACCTCTTTTTAATTACACCCCAAGGCAAGTGCCTTCTCCCCTATACAAGTCCAGGACCTCTGTTAGGTAGAGAGATGGATTTGAGGTAGATTCTCTCATTTTCCTCACAAGACTGTTATATTAAAAAACTCCTTTTTCAGCCGGTGTGGTGGCTCACGGCTGTAATCCTAGCACTTTGAGAGACTGAGGAGGGTGGATTGCTTGAGCTTAGGAGTTCCAGACCAGCCTGAGCAAGAGTAAGACCTTATCTCTACTAAAAATAGGAAAACTAGCCAGGTGTTAAGGTGGGCACCTGTAGTCCCAGCTACTTGGGAGCCTGAGGCAAAAGGATTGCTAGAGCCCAAGAGTTTGAGGTTGCTGTGAGCTATGATGCCACACCACAGCACTCTACCCAGGGTGACAGACTGAGACTTTATCTAAGAAATAAAGATTCCTTTCTTCCTTGACAATCTTCATTGTCTCAATAATTGCATCTTTTATGCAACAAGCAATTGGATCTAGACTAAAACCCCTTTGGGATTTCAACAATAGCTTCATGAATGAGATTGGTGCCCTTAGGAAGAAGAGCAAAGGAGCTGTTCTGCCTTCCACTGCTTCTGCCATGTGAGGCATGGCCAAGTCACCATCTATAAGCAACAGGCCCTCAACAGACATAGGTTAAAAGAAAAACTTCAGACAAATTAGACTTAGTAGAGTTTATTTCAACAAAGAATGCTTCACGAATTGGGCATCACTTTGAACCAGCAGAAGTTCAGAGAACTCTACCCAGCTATGTAGCCAAGCATTATTGATAGACAGAAAAAGGAAGTGACTTACAGAAACACTTTGGTTACAGCTTGGCATTTGCCTTATTTGGGTATGAGGTGCTGAGGCATTCCCCTTATGCTGAGATGGTCTGGCCAGTTGGTCTCACCAATTGGCTGACACTCAGTAGTTATTTGTTACAAGTGTTACAAGAATATATTCAAGTCAGGTTGTAGTTTGTTTACATATAAGGTTAGGTTGCAGTTTAATATGTAGGAAATCAAAATATGAAGGAAGCTTTAGGCCAAGTTTCATTTAATTTAACTTAATGCCCTGAATCTGCTAGGCCTTGATCTTGGATTTTCTAGGCTCTGTAACTATGAGAAATACTTTTCAGTTTATAACTTACCCAGTCTAAGGTATTTTGTTATAGGAACAAGAATGTACTAAGATAACATTGAGAAATAAAGAAGATGACAAAGTATCTTTTAATACCTGAATAGTATTATAAACGGATACTGGTCCAGATATCACTTTGTGTCTTTTTAAATATTGTACCACAGGAGGCTACACAGCTAGAGAACATCAGAGCTGAGATTTCAACCTTAGCAGCCTGGCTATATAATCCATGTTATCATTTTGCTACCAACACTTGATTCTGAGGTTGTGCAAATTCATCATGTAAAAATCAAGACACACATATAGTTTGGAATATAAAGATGTGCAGGGGAGAGGAACACGAGGAGAGATGATCCCCTTCTGTGACTTATTATGAACTGCAGACTTGGGATCTTAACGGCAGTGGGAAAACCACTGAAAGGTTGTAAGCAGAAGTAACATGATCAGACTTGAATATATACAAGATCATCAGGGTGTGTTTTGCTTCTTTAAGTTTCCTTTGAACCTTTGCATAATTTTCATTTTCATTCCAGGAGTTGAACATATCTATCTCATGCATGTATTTTATTATTTTTTTCTGAGAAGACTATACTTTAAGAAAAATTTATTTTTCATCTACTTATGGAAAAAATATTAAATACTTATTTGTTAATATAAGGGAGTGCTCCAAAAGATCTATAAAAATAAGCTTTAATAGCAGACAAATGAAGGGATGATGATTTGCATTACAAAATGATTTATAGATTTATATAAAATTTCATATTTATGTTTTTCAAACCTACTGTTGAAGGAATTTGTTCTCTATATGATAAAGGACTATAAGCTGGCCGCAGTTGGCCAGTGGTTAATGCACTGGCCCCGCACACCAGGGGCAGCGAGTTAGAGTTTGATCCTTACCTGGGCCTGACAAACAGAAATAAAGTACCATTGTTATAAAACAAAGCATGCATACATCTTGTAACTGACTCAAATGACCTAATTAAAACTTCTAGTACTGGTTAAGCCAGTCAAACAACATTTGAAAAACAAGTCTTCAGACATCCTGATTATCAGCCTGGGGGAGTACACTTTCATCTGTCAGGGCATGATGTCTTTTTTTTTTTTTTAATAATGAGAGATGCTAATGCATGATATTTTAGAACTAAAATGAAATCCCTTAAAGAGAGAATGATGATTTACAATCTAATGAATTTTGATACATTGGCTGCATTTATCTGATAAAAAAGATGTCAACACGTATATACATACATTCATGTATTTATTTAACTATGGAGATTTGGAAAAATGAGATAGTAGATGATCCTGTCATTGTGTGACTATCATAGAGCGTACTTATACAAACCTAGATGGTATAGCCTACTGCATTACTAGGCTAAACGACAAACCTGTATTGTATATTACTGTGCTAAACATTGTAGGCAATTATAACACAATGGTAAATATTAATATTTGTGTATCTAAATAAAGAAAAACTATAGTAAAATTATGGCATTATATTCTTACAGAACCATCACCATATATACAGGCAGTCCATTGTTGGGCAAAACATCATTATGTGGCACAGGACTATGCACATATACACACATATGCATGTGAGTTATAATGTCATACAAATCCTTATTGCTTATTTGGAATCAGACCTTTTGTTTAAAGGCTTTGAAGTTAGGCCAGGCACTGGGGTTCATACCCCTAATCCCAGCCTTGGGGAGGTTGAGGAGGGAGGATCGCTCGAGGCCAGGAGTTCAAAAGCAGCATGGGCAACACTGTGAGGCTTTGAATTAAATCCTCCCAGTTTTTAAGAATGTGGAAGTTAAGCTCTACAAGATTTCAAAAGGAAATGTTTTCAGAGTATGGTACATATGCTACAAACTGCCTTTCAAAGCAAGGGTCAAATGTTCTTGTTCAGAAAAGTAGAGATATTTAAAAGAAGTAGAGTTTAAACACAGATTAAAATTGAAATAAGGGAAATCCGTACCCAAGAACTTTTTTGTAATTTGTTCAAGTTAAAAATATTGATACATTATGTTAAAAGTATAAAATGAAATCATAATCATCATATATATATATATATATAAAATACAGTGTGCTCTGGCCATACGTTAATGAGGCTGATTTTTTTCATTAAAGATTTAGTCACACAGACTATGTGACTTAAAATGTCTGTTTTCCTCAGCCAGGAGCAATATACTGAGGCTAGCCAAGAGTCACATGACCATCACAAAGTTGCCAATGCAATTTTTCCATTTCATGTGCTCTGTCAAAGGAGAAGAAGGGCAAAAGTTGAAAAAGCAGATCCAGTAGGGATGTTGGTCTTTTCACATTCTGTAAGGTGCAGTACAACAGCTGCTATAGGCTGAATTAGCACCAGCTATGGGACTTTAGTTCTAAAACTTCAATTTCCTCTCAGTCCAATTTCTTCTTCTAATTTTTTTTTTAGATAGAATCTCAAGCTGTCACCCTGGGTAGAGTGCTGATACAGGATTCCACCACTCAGGGCTAGACAGGGAGTCCCCCATTCTCTAGGCCCAGGTGAGCTCAGAGGTCAGACCCCCATTTTCAGGTACAAGCAGACTGCCTTCTTCCGAACACACCTTCTGGGCTCTGATAAGATCACAAATAAAGCAGCCTGTGATGGTTTTTTGGGTGGTTCCACCTTGGGTAGGAGCACACACCCTACTGTGAAGGACCAACTGCCAGCCATGTGTAATCCCCTAGACTTAAAACCCCTAGGTAAAAGAGTCGACATGGAGACTCTAGAGAGACTTCTTCAGTTCTTTCCCCCTTCCAGAAGTTCTGGCGCTTTTTACTTCTTCTAATAAAAAGTCCTATCTTACCACTGATCTGTGGTCCGTGGGTTCATTCTTCAAATCCCCGAGACCAAGGACCTACTGAAGAGCGAAATTCTGGTATCAGTGCCATGGCGACATCATAGCTCACAGCAACTTCCAACTCTTGGGCTCAAGTGGTCCTCTTGCCTCAGTTTTTTGTATTTTTAGTAGAGACGGGGTCTTGCTCTGGCTTGGGCTGGTCTTAAACCCATAAGCTCAAGCAACTCACCCACCTAGGCTTCTTAGAGTGCTAGGATTACAGGTGTGAGCTACCTCGCCCCGCCCCACCTCAGTCCAACTTCCTTTTTTTTTTTTTTTTGAGACAGAGCCTCAACCTGTCGCTCTGGGTAGAGAGTCGTGGCATCACAGCTCATAGCAACCTCCAACTCCTGGACTCAAGAAAGTCTCCTGCCTCCGCCTCCCAAGTAGCTGGGACTACAAGTGCCCGCCACAACGCCTGGCTATTTTTTGGTTGCAGCCATCATTGTTGTTTGGCGGGCCTGGGCTGGATTCGAACCCACCAGCTCAGGTGTATGTATCTGGCACCTTAGTCGCTTGAGCCACAGCGCCGAGCCAGTCCAACTTCTCAAAATGTGTTACAATACCGAGCATCACTAAGTTAATTTCTCCTACATAACTGGATAGTATAATTTGGTATTTTATCCCCTTCGTGACTTTGACTAAAATTACAATATTCACAGAGAAAAAGAGTTTCGGAGTTAAAAGAATACCATAAAGGGGCAAATGCTTTTATGGACAAACTTTAAACTGTGCTGTCCATTGCCTTAGTGTATTTGCTAAGGAAGCCAAGATCTGATTTAATTTTCTTTATGCTTTGCTTTATCTCAAAATTAACGGCCACATTCTCAGGGCTTGTTCAGCCTCAATCAAATAAAACGTTATGGAGGGCAGGTGCCTTGGTTTAATGCCTGTAATCTTACCACTCTGGAAGGGCCAAGCAGGAAGATCTTCAGTTCAGAAGTTCCAGAGCAGCCCAAGCCCTGAGCAAGAGCAAGATGATCTCTACTAAAAATAGAAAATATTAGTGTGAGGTGGTGATGGGCTGCTAGTCTCAGCTACTTGGGAGGTAGAGGCAGGAGCTTGAGCCTAGGAGTTTGAAGTTCCAGTAAGTGAGGCTGAGGCCAGGCACTTTAGCCCAGGTGACAGAGAAAGACTGTCTCAACACACAAAGTTACTGACTTCCATGGGGCCTTTCCACTCTACTAAGTGCAAAGATGGCTGGTTCTGAAGAAATCCGACTTGGCTCATGCCTACAAAAAGCTGGACTGAAAGATAAGGCTTGGAGAAACGTGTGAACCATGCCAATCCTCCGTCACCTCTGGAATATATTTACAACAATGCCTAACATTTACAGAATGTGCCTAATGAGACCAAAAGCTTTGCATGAATTATCTTACATAAACCTTTCAGGGGAGTCCAACCACTGCCCACAGCTGACTATGAATGTTCATCTGTGGTGGTGGATATCACAAAAATTATGCATGGACTTTCTTTTTTCTCATCAGCTTTTTAGTATTTGTGTATTTAATGTGTGGCCCAAGGAAACTTAGATAAGCATTCCTAGCCAGGCTGGGCACAGCTGGATGCCCCTGCTTGACAGTTCTGAGCATTCTTAGCAATACTAACTTGCAGATGAGGGCACTAAGGCTTGGCAAAGTTATGTAACTTGCCTAAGGTCAAAGAGATACACACGTTTAAGTTTGCATCTGCTGAATAATTTGGGGGGTTTCTCGAACTCCAGTGCCAAAAAGATTCTGATACAGGCGTGCTTGGATGATGGGGAAGAAGGGAGAGGTGTGTTAAACAAGTCACAGAGGTATGGCCCTAATTTTGTCCCTCTGCAGGCCTGGCTGATCACGGCAAATAGCTCCAGGTAGGCTCTCAGAGCAAATTTAACTCTACATAAGCCTGGTTCAGGTGTGGGGGGAAGGATGGAGAAATACTAGAAATGAGTACGCTGCGCACTCATGGGAAGAAAACCATGGGGCCTCGAGGAAATGCTCCCTCTGCAGCTCACACAACCGCCGTACAAAGACGAGGAAAGGTAACAAGCCCCACCGGAGACTCACTGGGCCCTGAGGGCCCTCAACCCTAAGCCAAGGATTATGGCTGACTTAGGGGAAGACAGCCACCTGCACCGCATCACGGCTGAAGGACTGGCCGAGGGGCTGCTGAGCCAAGTGCACGCCAACACAGTTGCCCGGAACACATCAAGATCCAGGAGCACCTTCACTACCAGCCCAGGCTGTGACAGGAGCCTCCACTGCCCGCCGAGGGCCCCTCCCAGCTTCGCTTATTTATAAACCGGCAGGCGGCAGTGGGTGGCGGGCGCTTAGCGCGGGCGGCCCCGAAGACGTCACAGACGTGGGTCGAGCTTCCAGCCCGCCCCCGACGCGCCTTCCCTTCCCAGGGACACCGCGGCCCGGCACCACTACACGCTCCGACACGCGCTCAGCCCCCCGCCGGCCCGGAAGATGGCCGCCTTCAAATTCCTCTCCTCAGGGCTGCGGCTCTGCACCCCCGCCCGCGGCTGCAGGGGCGCCTGGTCCCAGGTAAGGCGCGGGAGAAGAGGAAGGGCACGCGCGGTAAGGGCGCGGACGAAACCCCGAGTGCTGTCCGAGTTTTCTCCTCTGCCCGCACTCATCCTCTCCAACCTGCGATCTGGCATCCGTGGCTCGATGCCCCGGGCGCGGAGACGCGCCAGCGCGTTCCTGGCCTAGCCGCCCCTTTGGGTCGCCTCCTTTGCTTGATTCTGCAACGGCTTCCCCAATGAGACGCCGCACGGAGCCCGCGGAGAGGCTGAGAAGGGGCGGGAGGACGGCCGGCAGCGCTGCCGCGCCCTTCAGTGCTCGCCTGCGTCTCCACCGCGCGGCAGCCTCCGCTCCTCGCGGCGCCGGTCCACGGGGAGGGTCTCCGGCATCCGGAACCGGGGAGGAGGGCGCCAGTTTACAGCGGGGGACGGGGGGCAGATGCTGGGCGCGGCAGGGGGGGAAAGCCGCTCCCCCTGCACCCTGTTCCCATTTGGCTGTGCCACACCGCAGACAGGAGACTGGAACGCTCGCCCAGCAGGGAAACGGGTCGAGGTCTGTTTGATTTTTCGCGCAGTCTGCAGGCAAGGACGCCTCTTCTCAAGAAAGGGGCCCAGCTTGGGGGCTTTCAAGCCCCTTGAACACCTTGTTCCGCCCTACTCCCAACTCTCCATCGAGTGGTCTCCGGATGCACGCTCCCCGTGGGTTGCCGGTTCCTGTGTGTTTTTGTCCTGTGCAGCCCTCTCCCGTAAGAAGTCCTAGGAGCCCACTATTGGGCCAGAGCAACAGGTCTTTACCTCGGCCACCTCAGTAACGGAGGGAGCCTCTTCCTTGGTATTTAATAGTTCTGAGCTTGACACCTTGTCATGCACACTCACGGAAGAACTCCTACCCAGTCGGGTCCCCACTGCTCTTTCTTTCCTGCGTCCAATCTCTGAGGGCAGAGAACACATTTGAGCCGCTGAACTCCTGGGGGAATCCGGCTAGAGAATGAATGATTCAGAACTAGACCAGTTAACTCTTCAGCGCTGCTTAGGAAGCACTTTGGTAATTGCAGATAGCTTGGATATATAAAGCTTACTAAAAGGGAACTTGACCTTCAGTCAGATGGCTCTGGGTGCCAAACAAAGCCGATGCATACCAGGGCACAGCTATACCCTTGGGTGGAGGTCATTCACATTCCCTCTTTTGGCAGTTACTTATTTGCCCAACTGTTATTTACTCACTTTGAGGCTTTCTCACCTTGAGTACATAATTTATTTAGCACTTAAGTCCTCTCCTGCCACCTCTGTTGAACTTTACTACCTGTGTACTTGTTTAATTTTTCAGATGTGTCCCTTGTCTTCACAATCAGAGGAAAGTTTCCTGTTGGCAAGGACCATGTTGTGTGCCACTCTGTCTCCCTCCAATCACACTGTGTTAAATTATCTGCATAAATTAGATATTCAACACATATTTTAGGTCTGGATGAGAAAACTCTATAGGCAAACAAGTACTGACCCCAAGAGTTTTTCTGCTAAACATAACCGACAGGTAAAACAAGACAGTTATTTTAAAACCTTTTTATGGTAGGTAACCTTTCATACTTGAAGGAGCATCAGACTTACCTGGAGACTTTATAAAACAGATTGCTGTGCCCATCTCCAGAGTGTCTAATTTAGTAAGTCCTGAGTGGGGCCCTATACTTTGCATTAATAAGTTTCAGGTGATACAGATGTGGCTGGTCAGAGGACCATGGTTTCAGAGCTATTAGCATGGACTTAAAATAGACTATCTGGAGGTATCTTCTTCTCTCCTCAAAGAAGGAAATGTGGGGCGAGCATTTAATACTGATAGAAAAATATTAAAACTTCCATTAACACTTTATGCACTTCTTGAAACTACCATTTCCCAAATCTCTCTCCAACCTGGACTCTCCTGAGCTGCGGTCCGTCTGGTACAGCTTTAGGTGCCACTTACCTGGTCAGCTTCACCACTTAAGGCTCTTTCTGACCTAAAATGAATCAGCCATAAAATGGCCTTTTTCTTTCTTGTTTTGTTCATGTTTTATTGTGGTTAACAGTACCAGTACCCATGCAGTGTATAAGTTGGAAATCTTAGACCCATCCTCTCCTTTTTGCACTTCCAACTGATCATCAAATGTCGTATGTGCATCTCTTTCTGAAATGTTCCTCAGTGATGTTCTTGGCAGTCTTTCCCAGCAGCCATCTCTTCCTTATAGTTCCTCTATTGAATATTATGATTTTGTTTACATTTTTGTAATTATATACTGACTGCTATTCATTGTTGCTCATCTGTAAGTTTCATCATAGCAGGGATTATGCCTACGGGTTTTTTTTTTTTAAATGATGTGTTTTAACTCTGTATCCCCAGTATTTAACATGGTATAAAATAGGTTTTTTTTCTTTTGAGACAGAGTCTAACTTTGTCACCATCAGTAGAGTGCTGGGGTGTCATAGCTCACAGCAACCTCAAACTCTTGGGCTCATCAAGTGATTCTCTTGCCTCAGCCTCTCGAGTAGCTGGGACTACAGGTGCCTGCCACAACACCCAGCTATTTTTAAGAGTTGGGGTCTTGCTGTTGCTGAGGCTGTTCTTGAACTCCTGAGCTCAGGCGATCCACCCACCTTGGCCTCCCAGAGTCAAGTAGGTAAAGGAAGGAAAGAACGAGTTCCATAATAGTGTCTCAGTCAGGAAGAGTCACAGGCTAAGGTACATCAAGCAGCAGGAAGGGCCACACAGGAAGGGCTGTGCTAAAAAGACTGCAGCCCTGATGGTGATTTCAGAATCAGGTTTTAGGGGTACGGGAGTAGGCAGTGGGGTGGGGGAGCTGACAAGATGATGGAGTGAGCTGTGCTTTCCTGCATTGGCCAAGATGGATGTTCTCAGGGAGAGCAAGATGTTTGCTCCAGCCAAGCCGGGTGGGAGTCTTCATCTGCAGATTTTTGTCATAGCTGAGTGAGCAGTGGAAAATCATGTAACGATCTTTGTTAGGGGTAGAACCATTCATCAGACATACCAGGACATTATAGTACAGGACTAATTATCCTAACAGTCCCCTGTCACTTTTCTGATTTAGTAGTCTTTAAAGCCTTTTGCAAACTGTCCCAGTCTGGCTGTCTAGCCTGATCCCCGCTGTGGAATTTTCATCCTGATAAGTATTTTAATTCCTGGCAAACTCCTCAAGCTTTCTGATTCACCAGGCAGGAGGTATTTCTTCATCTGTGCTTCTTCAGTGTGCTGAGTATCCCTGCAGCATTGGGGTAGAACATGCATGTTCTTTTTAAGCACACCACTGCTGTAGAGAATTACCTATTGTCAGTAACTCTTCATGAGCCCCTTGATATTTATTGAAGTGGAGCCGGGAGCAGTGGCTCATGCCTGTAATCCTAGCACTTTGGCAGGCTGAGGTGGGTGAATTGCTTGAGCTCACAAGTTCGAGACCAGCTTGAGCTTGACCCTGTCTCTAAAAATAGCCGGGTCTTGTGTTTGGTGCCTGTAGTCCCAGCTACTCGGGAGGCTGAGGCAAGGGAATCACTTGAGTCCAAGAGTTTGAGGTTGCTGTGAGCTGTGACGTCAAGGCACTCTATGGAGGGCGACAAAGTGAGACTCTGTCTCAAAGAAAAAAAATTCTTTGTAGAATCAGTGATGTGTATGTAGGGCAGAGTAAGGAGGTTAAACATTAAAACTAAACTTCAATAAATGACAAGTTGATCTTACTGCCCCGGTGGAGAATGGAGAAAAGGTTGAATTCACCAAAGGAGGAGGCTGACATCCCCTGGGTATAGAGCTTCTGTTTTTATCATTATTTAATCCTTACTACATCCTTGAGAAACAATTAGCATTTTTAAAATGACAATTTAAATGATTATTTAAATGATAATTTTAATGATTTTAAACTTAAAATCAAGTCTGTTCCTCTTCCCAAAGATGTAGTGGTTAGGTAATTTTCTCAAGTTCATACAATCGTGGCTGAACTAGAATTTGAAACAAAAGTATTGGGAGGCACCTGTGGCTCAAAAAGGTAGGGTGCCAGCCCCGTATGCTGGAGGTGGTGGGTTCAAACCCAGCCCTGGCCAAAAAAAAAAAAAAAAAAAAAGAAACAAAAGTATTTTTGACTCCAAGAATGTGGGATATGATATCACACCATCTCCTAAAGTTTTCTTGGGATAAAATCTGTTGTAGTTAAAGTTGGTTTTTTGGTAAATAAATATGATTTGAGTGCCTGCAAATTCTTTATTATTTTGAGCTCTTCTCACATTCCATGGAAAATATAGTTACTCTTATTGTTTTTAACTTTTGTTTATCTTGGCAAACTGTGCTTTTCTAAAATACTTCTAAGGTGTATTTTTGGAGGAGAGTGGGGCAAATTCCTCAGTAATTTCTGAATGTTTGCAATGAAAATACTAATTATCGGATGAAACAAAGCAATGGAATTTCTGACAAGTCTAGGGTTATGTGCTTTTGTTTTTCATGAATCTTTTAGGAGCATATAGAGGAAACGAGTTTTCTGTGAATTTGCTCCCTATGGGGTTCATGTTTCTCATTCCGTAGAGACATAGTTCAGAATGAACTTACCCTCCCCACTGCCTTGTTTAGGTGTAGACAAACCCTTTAATATTTTTCCTGTTCCTGCTAAAGCCTTGACTCTTTACTCTTAGGTGTAGAAAATGAAAAAAATAGGGTTCTCATAAAGATGTATTGTGTATAAATAATAAAATAGGGCCATAATGTGATAGGGCTTTCAAAAATCATGGAGAAGAACTTATTGTGATAGAAGGACCCAGAGATAGAAGGCCAAGATCTTAGCTCTGGTCTTGCTTTAAAACAGTTTCAGATAAATTCTAAGATCTTTCTAAGCTTCAGAAACCTGCCCGATAAAATGAGCTGGTTGGATTCTTTTTTTATGAGATATCCTCAACTTTATTTTAAAGACTTTCTGTTGGTCCTTTTATTTGGGCTATCAAACTTGTAATTTTTAGGGCCAAAGTTTTGTGTGTGTGTATGTTTCAAATAGAAGCAAGTGGAAATGCTTGCTACTTGGGAGTAGGAGAGAGAGGGAACCTCTTTGTGGCTCAAGCCCTTTCTTTTCTATCTCTGCCTAGACTTATTTCCCAGGGTTTGGGATAACAGTATTCTCACCTGACCTTGACCAAGGTTGAAATTTAAAGGGGTGAAAGTCATCTGTGTAACCTTTACCTTCACAACTCTCATTTGACTCTCTCAGTAGAGTTTCCTTAAATAATCTTTTTTTATTAATTGATACTTTTAATGAAAGGAGTTTTTAGAGGAAGAAAAGAGTGATGGATACTTGTTATGCTGTTACCTTGACTGTCTCAGGTTGTGTGTCTGGGAGAGTCTGCAAAGCAGTTAGTGTGAGCTTACATCTGGGCTTGTTAAGGTAGCATTATATGAGGATTCCGACGTTGTTCTCCCTACTTCTTTCTTAGGTTGAATGATACAATGGGAATAAAGGAGAAGTGATCCTGAGTGTGAGTGACTGATTACCTTCGAATCTGATTTCTCATTATTTTCTTTTATCTATGTGGTAGATGAAGTATAAAGACAGAAAAAGTTTATAACTGATCTTGAGTATATTCAATAGATGACTTATTTGGAACCTAACAGTACACTGTGGTAAGACTAGCCATGCGTGCCTTATAGACAATGATTTGTTCTTTTTCTAAAGTACTGCAAACTTCAGATCCCTAATGGAGATGAATTGTTTTGTGTGCTGTTTTGTGCTTGTCACTTTAAGAGGCACCTAAGATTGAATTAGGGGCCCAGCTGTGCAGGCATTTGTAGTATTGGTCTCATTGGGCTTAGTTTCCTGGAGAGCAGCAGTCATGTCTTAATGCTTACTATTTTGGAGGAAACAGCTTAGAGATCAGAACTTGGTAAGTTTTTAGTTAATACTTGTTGTTTAGAAATGGAAGGTTAGGATACTGTCAGAAATTGAAGCTTGGTGGGTCTCAGCAACTCCTGTGGTGGGAGGAGCAGCAGCAGCTGGGCAGCTCAGCTTTGAGACAGGAATGTGAGTCCCAGTGTAGATGCTGTTTACTTTTATTATTTCAGGTGGCCATAAATGACACAGAACTTTACCTTAAGTAATAGAGGACATTGATCACAAGGACATTGATTTGTGATAATCTATGGCTAGAGTATGTTCATCTTGCTTTTAAGGATAAACCACTTAAAGCCCCAGTCTTTTAAAGAGGGGGTAGTGTCATAGAAACAAAGTATGAAGTGGTGGTTACCAGAGGTAGGGGTTAAAGTGTGGGGGATGATGTTGGTCTGTGTGCAAGAGATCTATTGTGTTAATGCTGACTGCCGTTAATGACAATATACCGTGTACTTGCAAATTGCTAAGAGAATAGATTTTAAGTATTATTACTACAAAACTATCGTAAGTATGTAACTTCTATGTTAAATAGTTTGATTTAGCCATTTCACATGTATACAGTAGCCCCCCTATATCCATTGGGGACCCCCAATGGATGCCTGAAACTGTGGATAGTACTGCACTCTGTGTAGACTGTTTCCCCCTACAACACATACTTATGGTTCACTTTAATTTATAAATTAGGCACAGTAAGAGATTAACAACAATAACTAGTAATAAAATAATTATAACAATACCCTAATAAAAATTACTTGAATGTGTGCACACTGTCTATCAAAATCTTATTATACCGTATTCACCCCAGGTAACTGAAACCTCAAAAAGTGAAACTGTAGATAAGGGATGACTACGTAAATCAAAACATCGTATCGTACACCTTAAATATAGACAATTTTAACTTGTCAATTGAAAGCAAAATGTACCTGCAAAGAATATAGTGTAATTATCCTTGTGTATGTAAAAACTGAATGAATTGCCATATATGCAAAGGAAAGCTGTTTTTCCAAATGATTATTCACTTAAAAATGTTTTTTAATGTTACAGGGATGTGTTTGCTACTTTTCTACTAGTTCTCATCGCCTTACCAAATTTTATACAGATCCAGTGGAAGCTGTAAAAGACATCCCCGATGGCGCAAGGATTCTGGTTGGTGGTGGGTAATAATACTGTTTTCCTTTTTTATGGTAATGTCCTTATGCTTTTAGTGAAATAGGGAAATCACAGTGAAAAAGTTGTGTAGATTAAAAATACCAATTACTTTATTAGTTATAGTCTATTATGCTTATTGTATATTATTATATATTATGTATATACATACTATATATAATGTATATATGTATATTATAAATATGTTTATGTATATATATGTATATATACACACACGCACATATTTTTGAGACAGAGTCTCACTCTGTGACCATGCATAGAGTGCTGTGGTGTCATAGTTCACAGCAACCTCCAACTCTTGGGCTTGAGTAATCCTATGGTCTCAGCCTCCCGAGTAGCTAGGACTATAGACTGGTGCTATGACACTCAGCTAGTTTTTCTATTTTTAGTGGAGACGGAGTCCTGATCTTGCTCAGGTTGGTCTCGAACTCCTGAGCTCAAGTGATCCACTTGCCTTGCCCTCCAAGAGGGCTTGTTTGTTTTGAATATTTGTTTTGAAACCAATACTATTTGAGGAATTGTGGAAAACATAAAGAAATGATAGTTACTGGCCTAGGCATCCAGTCTACAAACATCTATATTTAATTCAGACATATAAAATACTCTTGAAAAAGTAACTTTATAAGGGTTGAGTTATAAAGTGGGACAATAATAGAATTATAGTTAAGTGCAAGATGAACAATGTGTAATATATAAACTGTTTGCCCATGGCTTTATATTTATAGTGCAGAGACTTGGCAGTGATATGCAGTGCTATATAATGGCACAAACATTTGGATACAGCTATATAAACATTTGAGTTGCTGAGATGTGTCTGTATTTTGCTTAGTAGATCTAATAATGTGCTTTGTCTTTTTTTTTTCTATTGAAAAGAATAACACACATTTGCCTAAAAACATTATTATGCTCTTTACAAATTGTTTGTCTTTTGGGCTCATTATAGGTTTTGGCCTGTGTGGAATTCCAGAGAATCTTATAGGAGCTTTACTAAAGACTGGCGTGAAAGGACTAACTGCAGTTAGCAACAATGCTGGGTAAGTTTGCATTTTTAAAAACAATTGTCTTGAAAAAAATGGTAATTCTTGATAATATTTAAATAGAGTTTATCAATGAAATGATATTTTCCCTTATTTACATGAGTAATATGTCCAAGTACCAAAAGATAATATTTAGCGAAGTTAAGAACAGAGGTCACATTTATTCAAATATTTTTGTTATCATCTGTCTTAATCATAATAAGTACACTTGATTTATCTTATACAGTGTAAAAATATCATTTAAGACTTTATATCTTAAACCAATGTGCTTTTATTTTGCTACATTTAAAATATAGTTAAATGAGTACATATTTTCAAATTGAATCTTACATTTTAAAATTTATTTATGTTCCTTGATATTCTTTGTTACTCTAGATTGTTATTTATAAAGCAAGGTGGATATCAATTTGAAATCTGTTTCAAGTCCCTTTCTTGTTTATATCATTACTATGGTATAGAAAGAAATACCATTGGGCATAAAAATATTGCTGGTTCTTCGAGGGGGAGGACATACAACCAGGGCCTAAGATAATAGGATCACATATCAAAAAGGTCAGCCAGAAGCCATCATTTGAATAATGGAATGCAAATTAAGGCATGTTTAGCTATGTTGAAAAAGCTTTTTATATACAAAATGGTAAATCATCAGCTCTTTTTCAACAATTAAAGTCTTTAAAGATCTTGAAAAATTAAAAATAAAATACCCAAATTGGCATGTTAGGATATTATAAATGCAATTTAGCACAAATAGCACAGATAATTTGGGAAACCAAAGTGATGTTATGTTTGTGCTCATTTTTCCTTTTCTGAGTTTATTTATGTCATTATTTCCATTTGGAAGACTCTCCCTCTTCTTCCCTGCCTATCTACAGCCTTCTTGTCTTTCAGGATTCAACTGAAGTTACACGCGTATGAAGTAGCCTTATCCAATTTAGAACTTTTCTAGTCTTCATTGATCTAACCCCTTCCTAAATTGTTCTGAAACATTAACTTTTCTTCGTATACTGTACTTCATTTATTCTCTTGGGTGTATATTACATCCTGATCCTGTTACAATAGTTTTGTATCTCTCCTGTTCTTTATCTGTGATTATCAGAGTCACTGTGTGTTGGAGCTGGGTGGGATTATAGACATCATCAGTTCCCTTGTAACAGGAAACTCATCTATAAATAGAGAAGTAACTTGTTTGTGATAATTTTGTGTTTCTTAAACACATCCTATGCCTTTAGACTTGATGTTTATTACAGGTACTTTTCATTATCAGTACTTTGTTGGGTTTTCAGATAGCTGTGTGCATACAAGGGATGCTCCCCATTAATATAAATTCTTGATGCAGAATGCTGATAACCTACTTAGTTGAACACACATAAGGCACTACACAAATTCTCAATGGCATTGATACCTTTTATTAGGAGGGTTTAAATCCTGGAGGTCTATAGGAATGAGAGCCTTGTTTTGCCATTAGAGTCAGATAAATTAGGAAAACTTAGTGATGCTTTCTTGGAGAACCAAAGACATGGTTTGAATTGTTGGGTAAATGGAGAGAACCTGGAATTAGAAGTAACAGCTATTTTCTAGTTGATCGCATATATAAGTACATTATAGAATGGTGGTTACTAGAAAGGCCCTGCTTCTTCTTTGTTGAGGCAGCTGCAAAGTTGAAGGACTCATTGGACAGAGTTTGCCTGCTTTGCCTGATGATGTCCCTAAGATTTGGTTATTTTGTCTGGGAAGGGCTAACCACATCCTGGGATATGTACTTGAACTAAGCATCTTATTCACTGCTTGATTGCCATGCTAGGATACGAGTCTAAAAACAAAGCAAAGGCCAAATACACAATGATTCTCAGAGCCAAGATCAACAAATACAGATAAATCATTTCTAAATAGAGTCAAGTTCAAGCATATAATGGGTTGGAGAGTCAAACAGAGATCTGCAAAAGAGTGGTTAGAAAAATTCCTAAGTCAATGAATGACCAACTGTACTCCTTTTTTTTTCTATGAACCTCTTGTCTTGGAGAGAGTTTCAGATACTTAAAATTTCAGAAAGCAAATGGACCATATCCACCTTTCATGTATTATTTTACTGTTAGGATTTTATTCATCTGGGCCCCATAGGATATCAATGGTATATTCTCATACTGGGAATTAGTATGAGAATGGGGACCCTTTTTAATGGAATTGTGGGGACTGAGGAAAAGTAACAGGAATAGTAAAGAATTCTAGAGTTAGTAGCAGAGGAGTGCTGTTTCCACCAGCCCCAGGCCTGAGGGAGTAAGGGGAGGGAGCTGTTATCAGGATCTGGAGAAAGCTCTTTGGAGAGGGTTATCCAAGGTCTATACCTTGTTAGGGAGCCAGAAGAATATAAATCCTGTTGTTATTCTTTCTGTTGCCACCGTCCCTCTGATGGTGCCTCCTGTTGGGTGAATCCAGGACAGTGGCTGAACCCAGTCAGAGGCCAAAGGGCCCAGGAGTCTACAGGTCAGCCACCCCAGGAACAGAGAAGGCTGGAAGTGGATCTGGAGGGCAAACCTAGCAACCAACCTGATGACTTGGTGATTTTCACTTTTATTAGAGAGAAGCCAGTGAAGAGGCGGAAAGTAGGATCAAGAAATACAGTAGACCTTCTGTAAGTTGACCACCCAAGGGACTGTAACAAACTGGTCAACATGTGGAGGTGGGCAACATAAGGAGCTAGGCCTACTGGACTGATAGGTACATGTGGTGCTTGTCTGGTCCATGAAAATTAGGGCACCTTAAGGAGGTGGTCACAGTAGGGAGATGGTCAACTAACTGTGGAGGTTCTGCTGTACATTTATTTAACAAATGTTCAGCAGGTATTAATGTAGTTCTCTTTGTATGCGACTTGTGGCTGCAGGTGGTGGGGGTGCAGCAGTGATGAAAACAGACCAAAATCCCTGCTTCATGGAACTTACTGTAGCAGGGAGAGGCAGACAATAAGTAGTAATCATTATACATAAATTTTCCAGTGCGTCAGAAACTTTTATGTGCCTTGGAAAGAAGAAAAAGAGCAAGTAATGGGGATTCGGAGCATGAAGCAGAGGGGAAGGTTATTTGGACTTTAAATTTTTGTTTTAGAACAAGTGAGAATAAATTATGCAGCTGTTTCTTATATACTCATGGTGGGTGGGAAATGTTATCAGATTCATTACTGAAGGCGAAGGCTGGGAAATAAGTTGAGTAGAGGGTTGATAGTTGTTTGGACACCTTGAGGTACATGGTGGGTCACGCCTGCCTGGTGGAGGGAAGAGAGTTGGAAACTGACACATTCTGAGAATTAGGAGAGTCAGTTGAGCCGGAATGGTTACTTGTGAGTGTGAGAGGAGCGTGAGGATGGAAGTAGAATGACACTGGAGTAAAGGCTGTGTTCTGAGAAATATCAGTGTTTTCTCACACGAGGTGCCACCCTCAACACCTTTCTGGGTCAGACAGGGGGGTGTCACTAGTGATCATGAGATTAATTTCCCCCAACCCACTCTTCTACTATCCTATTGCCAAAGTCAGAAAGCCTGGGCAGCGCCTGTGGCTCAAAGCAGTGGGGCACCGGCCCCATATGCCAGAGGTGGCGGGTTCAAACCCAGCACTGCCCCCCCCCCCAAAAAAAAAAACCCCAAAACTAAAAAAACTTACCACCCCCCACCCCCCCCACCCCCGCAAAACTGCAAAGTCAGAAATCCTGTAGTGGGTCTGTAGATGTTTCTTT
>CAUYQV010094769.1:0-50024 GCA_963574575.1 Galagoides demidoff
GCGCCTGTGGTCCCAGCTACTTGGGAGGCAGAGGCAGGAGACTCGTTTGAGCCCAGGAGTTGGAGGTTGCTATGAGCTGTGATGCCATGGCACTCTACCCAGGGGGATAGCTTGAGGCTCCATCTCAAAAAAAAAAAAGAAAGAAAGAAAAAGAAACTCCAATTGATATAGAAATGCCTACTTGCAACATGTATACGTTTAAAGAAATTAGGGATTGGATACATTGGTCAAGGTGTAAGGGAAATAAACAATTTATGTTGTTTAATACATCTTTTGGAGAAGTGTTTGATTGGGCACCATAAGCTGATTTATAAGACACTTCCAATGCCCATTTTCCATTAGATCTTCCTCTAGATTGATTCATGTATCCTTTAAATAAGAACAAAGTAAGTATTGCTACTTCTAAGATTACTTGATGGGTGAATGGGGGATTTTCACCCCCTGTGTGTGGCATAATTGACTTTCCTAAACAAAATCATTTATAGAAAGTAGCTGCATCTTGACAGCCTCTTAAGTCTTTGACAGGAGGATTCTTTCAACATGCTAGTCATACTCCTTCCCGGCTTGAAATGAGATTTGAAGTACAGGATGTGAAATATGTCCAGGCCTGTTTTAAATTACCTTTTGTGTGGTTGAAAGGAAACATTGATTGGAATAAAATTAATGAAGAATTGTTTTGTCAGAAATGTCAACTGTTCACATGCATTAACAGTTCTGTGAGTTTTAATCCTGTCAAGGAACAACTTTATCTCCTAAGAGCACAAACAGGAGTTTGGATTCCAGTGAGTATCACCAGACCTTGTCAAGAATCCCCTGCCTTGATGGTGCTGCAGGTGCTGGCCAACCGAATTTTGAAGACAGGAAAATGGTTTATTGGACTGATCATTGCTGCCATTTTAGGAATTATTGGGGTAATTGCATCTGCTGCCACTGTAGGTGTTGCATTGACACAAGGAATTAAAGCACAGAATTTCATTTTGGACTGGCATAGAGAGTCAGAACAGTTATGGACTGCACAAAAACAAATTAATACTGAATTATATAATGAAATTTCTGATTTAGAGCAAGCTGTTGTAATGTTAAGAGATGAACTTGTGAGTTCAAAGAAACAAGTTAGACTTAAATGTGATTAGAATATGACAACTTTTTGTATTACTCCTGTAATGTATAATGAGACAGAATTTCCTTGGGAAAAGATTAAAAAAACATTTGTTAAATCATGAGGATTTAACTAAGAAAATTGTTACATTACAGCATAAAGTGTATGCAACTTTTCAAAATAAGTTTCAAAAGATAGATGGCGATCAGATTTTAAGAGACATTGCAGATGGTATTGAACACATTAATCCAGCTACTAAAATTCAAGATGTAATTGAAAATTCTATTAGATCTTTAACTTTAATTTTAGGATTATTGTTATATGTTATTTGTTGAAGAGTTAAGAACACAGAGGAAGAAAATAGGTGTCAAATACAGTTTTTGCTTTAATGATGATGACGTGAATGCTCATCATCAGAAAAAGAAAAGGGAAATTGTGGGGTGAACTCCCACAAAATTAAATGAAATGTGCTAATTTAATTCCAGAAACTGAGCAAGAAGACTTGTGAGTATTATGTGTTATTGTTGAGGCCTAAGCGACCTGGGAAAGCATGATGGGGGCCTGTAGGCAAGGCTTAACAACCTCCTACATGGAACCCCAACTGTACAGTCAAATCAGCCTGCCAAATAAGGGCTGAAACGGCCCATCTGTGCAGGGGACATGATGCAAAGGTTGATGTCAGTGAAAAGAAAAACTCCATTGTAAGGGTGTGAGTAAAAGAACAGTCCATCATTGGAGGGGGGGGCTCCAAACCATGAGAAAACAGTCATGGAGCCTGTTTCTCAGAAATTTAATTGAGTACATAAAAGAAAATAGTTTTACTCCCTTGTGTATCCTGACCTTTAACTTTAACAATAGAAGTCAGATAATGTATAGTTGTTTTGGGTCTCTAGAGAGGAATAGCCTGAGGCTAGTCTTAAGATGATTGTCTCACTTTCTCAGATTTTCTTCATTTAGGCTAGTCTTAAGATGGTTTTCTCACTTTCCTGGACTTTCTTTCTTTTGTATAGTTTAAGATAAGAATAGAGGATGTTAGGATTATTGATGAATGTGATGTATGTGACTACCTCCCAATAAAAGGGAGCGTAAAATAAAGACATTTTGCTACTACCAACCTGAGTAGTAGTCATTTCTTGCTTTCATACAATTCTAGGAATGAGCTTACACCCATAGCCAAGCTATCCTTCTCTCCCTGCAAGAAAACACCACCCAACACTCACCATTGTGGAAGCTAAACTTTGTTCTTTAATTTCTGGGTAGATTTACTTTTGTGTTGTACCCACCTCTGGATTGTTATGAAGAATGGGTTTCCTTCAGAGCTTTTCTAGTCACAGTAAATTTCCTCAGCCTGTTAATGTCAGTGAAGTATTTGATTCCTACATCATAAAGGAAACTCAGTTTAGCAAGGTAAAGGATCCTAGGTGAGAAATTGGTTTAAGAAGGTAGAAGTTCAATGTCCATTCTTTTCTGGCCTGGGAAGTTTTGGCTGAAAGATCTGCAGATATTCCTATACTTTTCCCTTTGTAAGTACTACTTTATATATTCCTGGCTTCTTGCAGAAGTTTTTTCTTCATATTTATATTGGCAATGTTAATTGCAATGAGTCTAGGAGATGCTTTGTTTGCATTGATTCATGCTGGGGTTCTGACATAATCTATTCTCTGAATTTATGTATCTCTTGCAATAATTGGAAAATTATCTGCCATAATGTCTTGGAACAGAGTATTTGTGCCTTTCAGACTATCCTCTTCTCCTTCAGGAATCCATGCAACTCAGATGTTTTATTTCTTGTAATAATCCCATAACTCTCTCAGGGAATATTCTGTTCTTTTTCTCCATTTTTATGCCTCTTTGAATGCTTGGGATAGTTCAAGAGTCCTGTCTTCTTTATCTGAGATTGTATCTTCATACTGCACAACTCTATTTCTGAAGGACTCTACTAAATTTTTAAACTCCTCAAAAATTTTTTTCAATTCCTTTAACTCTGTTCTGTCTTTCCTCGTTATGTCCATATCTTTGGTGACTATGTTTTTGAATTCATTAATTTCTTCAGACAAATTCTGAACTATTTTTTTGTTCTCTGTTTCCATCTTTTCCTCCCTTGCAATTATCTTCTTTGCCATCCATATTGTAAATTCTATTTTTGACATTTCAACAATTTATCTGTTGATGGAATTTTCTGATTTCTTTTCTTTGACATCCCCAGGAGATGTTGATTTGCTCTGATTTTTTGTGCTGCCAGAGCTCTTCTGCTGATTCCTCCTCATGAATATTTTCAGCTTCTTCCTCCTTTTCTCTTTTTTCTTATGTTAATTATACTCCTTTATTTGAGTTGATAAATTGGCCCTAATGTGTCCACTTCTCAGTGTTGCAGTGCTACCACCACACTAACCAAGACAGACAAGTGGCAAATTCACAGCCCCGGACAATTTCTCCAAGGGGACAAGAATCACTAGAGAGTCCTGGCCCAGATTTCCAGTCAAAGTAGCTCTGCCAGCACTGGTTCTGCCCACCAAATCAAGCTCATGAGATTGCCCACCTGATAGGACTGGCCCAGAGTTATAGAGAGATGCTTATGGACTAGGCATCATCCAACCCTGGGTAAATCAAGGGATGAGGACATAAAATCAAGCCCTGAGGATCTCCACTTTGTGAACATTGTAGGCACAAAGCTCAGACAATGTCACTCAGGCACCAACCACCACCTTCCCAGTCAAACTTAGGGTCCTGCTGCCCAGTGGAGGCACACGTCTAAATTTCAGATAAGAGCCACTCAGACATGTGACCCTGCCCACTCAATTGAGTTCAGAGATCCTCCACCTACTGGAGAGTAGTAATCCAAATTTCAATACAAAGTTGTTTAAAATTCACCCACCCAACCCAATTGAGTTCAGAGACCCCTGCCAGGTGGAGGCCAGCGGTCCAAAGATCAGTCCAAAGTCACTTAAACCCAGGCCCTGCCCACCCAGCAGAGCTTAGAGAGACCATGGAGGCTAGAAGTCCATATTTCAGTCCAAAGTCACTTAGACACTGGACTACCATTCTAATCAAGCTCAGAGAGCTGTGACTGGCTGAAGGGGCAGGTCCAAAGTTAAGTGAATCCATGTAAACATAAAAGAGGTAAAATCTCTATGTTTTTAAGGCTGCATAGTATTCCATGGTATAAATATGCCACAATTTATTAATCTATTCATGGGTTGATGGGCACTTGGACTTCTTCCATGACTTAGAACTTATGAATTGAGTTGCAGTGAACAATCTTGTGCAAATATCTTTGTTGCAAAGTGATTTTTGGTCTTATAGATATATACCTAGTAGAGGAATTTCAGGATCAAATGTCAGGTCTACTTTTAGAACCCTGAGTGTTCTCCAAACTTCTTTCCAAAAGGAATGTATTACCTTGCATTCCCATCAGCAGTTCAGAAGTGTATCCTTTTCTCCACATCCACACCAACATCTGTAGCTTTGGGATTTTGTTATGTGGACTACTTTTACATCACTATAGTCCCTCTGGGAAGCTATGCACCAACACCAGTGCCTAGTCAACTCTTTGAAGCAATTTTGGAATTCTTTTTCTCTAATGACTCTATAAAAGCTGTTGTCATAAAAGGATCTGACAAGTTTTTCACCATGCACCATTCACTTACATTGGCAACGTTATATAAATGAGGTTTCATAACCTTAGTTTACCAGTGTCTGACAGCTGTGTTCCTGTCAATGTGTGGTGGTATCTTGCTGAGTGGCATTCATTATTATCACTGCACATGATTATTTTCCATATGATGACAGCTCTGATGTTTGTTTATTATATATATGTATATATGTGCTTGTGCACACACACATAAAATAGCAATGATCTCAGATTGATAAAACAAATACTACTAGACCTAATAAATGAAATAAACAGCAAAATAATAGTAGTAGGAGATTTTAACAGTCCACTGACATAACTAGACATAATTAATTCAGGTAGTCAAAAAAAAAGGACATCAGACTGAAATTGGACTATTGAAAAAATTGGAACTAACAGATATTTACAGAACATTCCACCACAGAACTTTAGAATATAGTCTTGTCATTAGCACATGAAACATTCAAAACAATGCCAGCAAATTTAAAAATAATCAAATTCATACTATGATATACAATCAAAACAAGTCCCAGAAAATTTAAAAGTAATCAAAACCATACTATGTATTTTTCTGACCACAGTAGAATCAAACTATGACTCTATTCCAAGAATTACTCTCAAAATTACAAAAATACATGAAAATTAAATAGCCTGCTGCTGAATGAAATTTAGGTCAATTAGAAATAAAGATGGAAATAAAAAAATATGTTTAAATTGAATGCCATTGGTGAAACTAGGTACAAAGATTTCTGAGATACAGAAAAAGCAATGCTAAAGGAAGTTCAGAGCAGCAAATGCCTATATCATAATGATAAAAGAGTAACAAATTAGCTACCTAACATAACACTTCAAAGAACTACAAAAAGAATATCCCAACCTGAAGCTATCAGAAGAAAAGAAATAGCAAAGATAAAAGTATAACTAAATAAAAATGAGACCGAAAATATATTATGAAGGATCAATGAAATGAAAAGTTGGTTTTTGAAAAGAAGAATAAAATAATACCCAGACTAATAAAGAAGAGAAGTGAGAGGATTCAAATAAGTTCAATCAGATATGAAAAAGAAGCAATTGCCACTGATACCCCATAAATACAAAGAATCATCCAAAAGCATTATGAAGACCTCTGCAAACAAACTAAAAAAAATCTAGGGAAAATCAATCAGTTTTTGGAAACATACATCCTCCCAGCCAGAATCAACAAGAAATAAATATGCTGAACAGAGCAATGAGTAGTGAGATTAAATCACTAATAAACAGCTTTCAGCAACAAAAAAAGTCCTGTAACAGAAACATACACAGCCAAATTCTACCAGACCTACAAAGAATAGCTAATACTTACCCTATGGAAACTGTTCTATAACATTGATAAGAAGTAATCCTTTCAAACTCTTTTTATGCAGACAGTATCATTCTGATATCAAACACAGGAAAGTTTGCAAGGAAAAGAGATAATTTTTCCTTGAACACAGATGCAAAAATTTTGAAAAAAATGCCAGCAAATCAAATTTGGTAGACTATCAAAAACGTATTCACCACAATCAATTGAGTTTTATCCCAGGGATTGAAGAATGATTTAACATACACAAATCAATAAAGGCAATTCACTACATAAATAGAAGCAAAAACAAAGAACATACGATCATCTCAATGGATGCAGAAAAGGTGGTTAACCCCATTCAGCATCTCTTAATGATAAAATTCTCAAAAAACTAGTCATAGAAGAAAAGAACCTTGTAATAAAAGCTGTATATGACAAATACACAGTCAACATCATGCTTAATAGGAAAAAGTGGAAATCACCCCCTCCCCGATATTTGCAACAAGACAATGGTGGTCACTGTTACCAGTGCTATTAAATATAGTAATGGAAGTATTAGCCAGAGCAAGCAGGCAAAAGAAAAAAATAAAGGTCATGCAAATTGGACAAAAGGGGGTTAAAATATCTTTCATTGTTAATCATATGATCTTATATCTAGAAAATCATAAATGCTTCCACAAAACACTTTTAGTATTGACAATACTATAAGTAAATTCTTAGGTTACAAAATTAATATACAAAAATTAGTAGTATGTTTACACATAAATAATAGACAACCTGAGAATAAAATCAATAAGTGAATATCTTTTTAAAAAGCTTCAATAAATTAATATACCTAACAATGTATTTAACCAAGGAGAGACGAGTTCTGTGTAAGAAGACTTACCAAACATTGATGAAATAAATTGTAGGTGCCACCAACAAATGGACAAACATCCCATGCTCCTGTTAGAAGAATCAATATTGTTGCAGTGTCCATATCTACCAAAGCAATTTTCGTATATTATGCAGTTTTCATCAAAATACCAAAGCCATTTTTCACAGAATTAGAGAAAAGTAATGGCAATTTAACCTTGAATTGAAAAAGAGCTTATACAACTAAAACACTCCTGGGCCAAAAGAAAAATTATGGAGGCTTCACATTGCCCTGCTTCACAGTATACTTACACAGTGATAGTACCCAAATGGCACATTATTCATGTAAAAGCAGACATATAGCTTGATGAAACAGAATAGAGATGAAAAAATAAAATTATATTCTTACAATAAACTGAACTTCAAAAAAGCACACAAAAACCTACAGTGGGGAAAGAGCACCATATTTAATGATAAATCTAAAAAAATTGGATAGTCAGATTCAAAAGATAAAACTGGATCTCTCTTTCAACATACACGAAAATTAACTTGAGAACTTAAGATTGTTCAAACAATTAAATGTAAATCATAAAAATTATAGAAGAAAACATGAAAAGCACATCTGGTGACGTAGGCAAAAAATTGACTACTATAGCAAAAGCAAATAAACAAAACCAATAGAAGTACACAAAACTTAAATGAAACTAAAGTGTTTTTGCATGGCAAAAGAAATAACAGATTAAATACAAGAAGTACAGAATAGGTGAAAATATTTGCAAACTATACTTCAGACAAAGGACTAATATCTGTTACCTAAAAGGATATCAAATAAAACAGCAAGAGAAAAAAATAATACCTTACAATCTGGACAAAATACATGAGCAGACATGTTTCAAAAGAAGATATATAAACAGCCAACAAACAGGTTAAAAAAAATGCTCAACATCATGAATCTTCAGAAAAATGTGAATCAAACCCACAATATCATGCCATCTTCCTCCTATCAAAATGGCCATTACTAAAAGGCAAAAATAGACACTGGTGTGGTTGTAGTGAAAAGGACACATTTATACACTTTTAATACAAATCCAAGTTGGTTTAACCTCTATGAAAAACAGTAAGATTTTTCAAATAATTAAAAGTAGACCTACCATTTGATTCATCAGTAACAGTACCAGACATCAATCCAAAAGAAAATATGTCATTATATCAAACATAAACATGCACTCATACTTGTATGGTTAAAGTAGCACAAGTAACAGTTTCAACGATTTGGACTCAAACTAAATCAACCTAAATTCCCATCAACTGATGAGTAAATAAAGAAGACACATGTGTGCTCTTGTGTGTAGGCACATGCACATGTGCACACACACACACACCATGGAATACTATTCAGCCATACACATGAATGAAATAATGTCTGCTTCAGCAACTTGAGGCTATTATCCTAAGTGAAATATCTCAGGAAAAGAAAAACAAATATTGGGATCAAATGGAAGGTCTACTTTTATCTCTTTGAGAAGTTTCCATATTTATTTCCTAAAAGACTGTATTAGTTTGTAATCTCACCAACAGTGCATAAGTGTTCCTTTTTCTCCACATTCATGCCAGCATCTACAGATTTGGACTTTGTGATTTCCTCTATGCTCCCTGGGGATTTGCATTTCTCTGATGATTAAGGATGGATGAACTTTTCTTCACGTGTTCTTTGACCATTTGTCCTCTTGGAAAAATATCTGTTCATGTTATCTTGCTCAATGATGAATGGGGTTGTTTGCTCATTTTCTGTTAACTTGCTTTAGTTCTTTGTAGATTCTGGGTACTAGTCCATTGTCATATTCATAATATGTAAATATCTTCTCCCATTCTGATCAGTGTATATTGGCTTTTGTTAACTGTGTCCTTAGCTGCACAGAAACTTTTTAGCTTGATCAGGTCTCCTTATTTATTTTTGTTGTTGCTAAAATTGCCTATGGGTTCTTTTTCATACATTCTTTCCCCTTACTAGGTATCTAACCAGAAGAAAAAGAATAATTTTATCATAAGGAGATTTGTACTCAAATGTTTATAGCAGCTCAATTCACCACAAAGAGATGGAAACAACCCAAGTTCCTATCAATGCACAAATGAATTACTTAAACTGTGTTATATATGTGTACCATGGAATATGATTCACCCATAAAAAGGTGGAGACTTTGAATCCTTTGCATTTCCTTGGATTGATTTGGAGAGCATTCTCCTTAGTAAAGTATCTCAAGAATAAAGATACTTTATTCTTTATGCTTGGAAAAGCAAGCATCCCATGTACTCAGTACTAATTTGAAACTAGTAGATGAACTGCTACAGGTCTATGAGAGAAAAACACAATTAAATTCAGGAGGAGGAGGAAGGGAGTTCAGTGTGTTCCCACCTAACGAGTATAATGTAAGGATATAGGACGTAACACTTGGGTGAAGGACTCAGCCACAACTTGGAATTCATCTTACAAATTCAAACAATGTAACTGAATCTTTTGTACTCACATATTAATCCAAAATAAAAAAAAAACAAATGCTTCATGTACTCATTTATATGTAATAGTTAAATCATACACCATATGTATATATAGTAACACAAAGTGGTATATGGACTTTGGAGATTCAGAACTGGGGAAGTGAGTTTTCTCAAATTATCTATCATATACAATTTACATTATTTTTATGACAGGCACATTAAAATCCCAGACTTCACTTCTACACAATTCATCCATTTAACAAGAAAAGACCTTTTCTACCTCTTAAATCTATTGAAATAATAAACAATTACATAATAAATCATAAAAATAACTCCTGGTTTTCTGAATTTTATGACTGGCAAGCTAAGGGATAATGTAGAAATAAATTAGGAATACTGGAAAAGAATCAGCTTTGGTGAGAAAGACCACAAATTTGTATTGTATATACTGACTTTGAGACATTTAGGTTTAGATGTTGAGTGAGCAGTTGGAAATGTTGTTCTGTAGCTCAGAAAAAGGGCTGGACCAAAGATATTTACCTGGTCATTATTCAGGACAAAATTAAAAATGAAGGTCACATACTATATGTTTAAATATTTCAAATCTATAAATCAAGCTAACAAAATACTAAGTAAATTGTTGTTCTTCAATAATTTTATATGCTTTCATGGTATACAAGACTCCATGAAGAGTAGAATCTATCTTATCCAGGTCTCAATATGGCCATGAAGATTTTAATTTAAGCATTTACTATTGACTAGATTGCCTAGAAAACTGATGTAGTATAAGGAGAGAAAAGGACCCAGTTCTATCCCTTAGGAATGCTAAAATTTAATGCCCAACAGAGAAATCTGAGCTGATAAAAAAGACCAAAATGGACTAGACTAAAAATTAGGAGTTAATATATAATATTGTGGTATAATAAATATCAATGTGAAGTGTGCTTCAATAAGGAGATAAGAGTCAACATTGTAAAATAATATTGAAAGCTAAGGAAGATAAGAAATGAACCAACATGGAAAAAGTTGAATTGGTAATATTAATACAAAAGTTGTGGAAAACGTATTAGTGAGCTAAGTATTGAGTGGTATTTGAGGAAATTGTGACTTCAAATACAGACAATTTTCTTCTTAAGTTTGTGAATAGAAAGGGAAATTTAGGACAATAGTTATAGAAGAGTATGTGTATGATGGAAAGTTAGGCATACAAATACATACACAAATATTTTTATTAATGCTTTTATTTTGATATCATTGTAAACTCAGATGCAATTTTAAGAAATAATACAAATAAAACTTAGGTATCTTTTATTTATCTCTCTCCCACTCTGTTACTATTTTTGCAAAACTATAGTAAAACAACACAATCAATCTATCCAGTCGAAGATTTTGCTTTGTGAAGCTTCACTTACTCATGGTCAATTGTGGTCCAAAAATAGGTGAGTAAAATACAAAAAGATATGTTGAGAGACTGGGAGAGACCACCCACATTCATTTAACTTTTACTACAATATTTTATAATTGTTCCAATGTAGTAGTATATTATTATTATTGTTTTAAATGTCCCACTGTGCCTAATTTATAAATTAGACTTTATTATTGGTGTGTATGTATAAGAAAAAATAATGTACAATATTGAGTAAAGTACTATCTACAGTTTTAGGTATCAACTAGGGGTCTTGGAACTTATCCCTCATGGATAAGGAAACTACTTTACAGTCAAAATATACCTATATCTATGGCCATTAGGTCACTCTATCTCTTTGGTAAATTTGTCATTAATATCTTAAATTGTTTTACTGATTTCTTTGTACCTTTTTAAATATTCTCTTGCAGCTTACTGAGCCTATTTCATATTAATATTTTGAATGTATTTTCTACAGTGTCTATTGGGTAGGGAAATTGGTTTTAAGTCTGCTATACATGCAAGTAGTGTAGTTTTTGTATGATTTCTCCAGCTCTAGAGAATGTTAATCTTACTTATGATTTACCCAGTGGTTACTGTGTGGTTGACAGCTGGATACAGACATTGGGTGGACCAGATTTTGGTGGGCCAAACATGTCTATCCTTGGATCACAGGGCAACATATTCTAGTACAGGTAAAGTACTCTACTCAACATAAGCAGGCTGATGTTTGTGCCTGTAAATTGCTTTCCCACATGCCAGGGATGGCAAAGTTGGGCTCAGAATGTGGATTCTCTCTCCCCTGAGAAAAGACATAACATTGATAGTGGCACCAACAGTGGTGAAACAGACATCATGCATTCAAGAAGTCTTTGCTGGTGTTGGCAATGGCTGTGATGATCCAAGTTGGCCAGTCCTCAGGCCTGTAGGTGGCACATTCAGATAGTTACTAGCTGCTCTGGTAGTGGCAAGTTTAGTCAGCCTGACCTTAGTTCACCAGGAAGAGTGCTTAGGTACCAATCATGGTGGACTGAACTAAGCAAACCCTAGTTCCTCAACAATTATGCTCTGGTATTGGGGAAGTTAGTGGAACCCAGCCAGGCAGAAGGAAGTGGAACTCTGCCAGGAATACTTCTCCTTAGGCTGACACCAAAGTGGTGTATGTAGGTACTGACTATAGGAGGAAGGAGTATGGTTATACCCAGGCTGATGGCAGAGTGCTTATATGGGGTCAGCAGCATTTATGCTATAACCATGCTTCTGGGGAAAGAAGGGTTGTCTTCAGTGGGAGTAGCTGTAGGCAGGCACCTGTGTGTGGGGGGGGTGCACTTTATACAAGCTTTGGCTTCACAGCAGCCCATGTCTCCAGTAACTATGGACAGTGCCATTTGTCCTCAGGCCACATAAAAATGAGCAGCGCTTCTCTGCTGGTGGGAGGGGTGAAGTAGTTTTCTACTGCTTCCACCTCAGCCCTGGCAATGTTACTGCAGACTAGGAATGAAAATAGGACTTCAGCGATGTGGTGATACAGAGGCTATTGGGTCCCCAGGGCAGGATACAGTCTAGTAGAGGTTGGGCTCTCAAAAATAACACAGTGTTATAGCTGCCTAGGACTCAAGGAGTTGTAACTATCAGCATGAGCACCCTCTCTGGAGCAATGCTATTGTGTGGTCTCCAGGTAGTTTCCTATATTATTCCCAGGGCCTATGAGGTTTGAGGGGCTCTCCTGTGGCTAGGATTTTCATCAGTCCATGGTGGGAATGTGAACCATTGTGGTTCTTTCATCTTTTCCCTGAATTAGAGAACCTCTCCAGGCTCCTGACAGAACAATCTTCCTGACTTTCCTCACCTTAGCTGTTTTTGATAATTCCTGTCATTTCTTTGTTGAATTCCAGTATTCTTTTTTTATTTCATGGTGGAGGACAGTCTCACTATGTTACCCTTGGTGGAGTGCTATGACATAGCTCATAGAAACCTCAAACTCTTGGGCTTGAACAATCCTTTTGCTCCAGTGTCCCCAGTAGCTAGGACAACAGGCCTGCTCTACCACACCCAGTTAGTTTTTCTATTTTTAGTTGAGACAGGGTCTTGCTCTTTCTCAGCCTGGTCTTGAACTCCTGAATTCAGGTGATCCACCTACCTCAGTATCCCAGAGTGCTAAGATACAGGTCTGAGCTTCCAAACCTGGCCAGTGGTATTATCTTTTAGATATTCTTTTTAAGGTGTGATTATCCACTTGTTATTTTAGTTCTACCTTGTGGAAGGGGCTAGTACCAGGTACATCTAATCAGGCATCTTGAAGATCCTTCTTTCTATATCACAATTTCTGCATCCACTCAATCTGTTAATGACAACTTAGGTTGTTTCATAACTATTGTAAATAATTTTGTGATAAACATGAAAATGCATCTATTTCTATGAGGTGCTGATTTCACTTTGTTTTGGTATATACACAGAAGAATTGCTAGTTAATAAACAGTTCTAGTTTTAATTTTTTGAGGTAAATTCATACCATTTTCTATAAAAAATGTACCAATCCACATTTCAATCAACAATCTACAAAGGTTCCTCTTCCTCCAAACCCTCAATGATGCTATCTCTTGTCATTTTGATAATAAATATCCTAACAGGTCTGGAGTGATATTTTATTGTTGTTTTTATTGACAGTCCCCTGGTGATTAGTGATGTTGATTATATGTTTATCTATCTGTTGAAAGTCTTTTTGTCTTCTTCATGAAAGAAGGTTTTTTTTTTTTTTTCCAGTCAGGAGTGGTGGCTTAACTTCTAGTACTCTGGTAGGCCAAGGTGGGAAGGTGACCTCAGCACAGGAGTTTGAGACCAGCCTGAGTAAGAGCAAGATCCTCTTCCCTACTAAAAATAGAAAAATTTGCTGGGTTTTGTAACTATGCCTGTAGTGTCAGCTACTCAGGAGGCTGAGGTATGAGGATTACTTAAAGCCAGGAGTTTGAGGTTCCTGTGAGCTAGACGAATGCCATGGCACTCTAGCCTGAGTAACAGCGTGAGAGTCTGTCTAAGCAGAAAAATAAACAAATGAACAAATAAACATAAAACAACATTGTGTTTCCCAGTCCTTTGTCCATTTTGTTACAGACTTATTCATTTACTATTAGCTCTTGTGTCTTACGTATTTTACCTACTAATATCTTAGGAGAAATATTGTCTACTATCATTGTCTTCCCATCTGCAAATTTTGTTCTTCTGTTGGTTTAACTTCTTATTGCAATTCAAAAACCAAGTAGCAACACTATGGACTGTGGATCCCCATTCACAGGGACCTTGCCCAAATGCCTAGGATCTGACAGACAAAGGGAGAGAAATCAATACAAAGTTTACACACATGCATACACACACACACATACATACACATACACACACATACAGTGTTCTGACACATGAGAAAGGACACTGTATCAACCCCTTGTGAGGCTAACAGAAGATGTCTTAAGACATCTAGACAGTAGACTTCTCATTAACAAGTGTACTTGTTAATGAATTTGGGGCATATAGATACAAGTCAAAAATGTAAAGGCAGCAGAGGCAACATGGCCAACCGGAGGCAGCTCTCCACAGAGGTTCCCATCCAGAAGGTGACATAAAGGACAGAAGTTTAATAAGTATGCTGATGGTTTGGAGCTGAGTCAAGAGAGAAGGTTGAAGAATGAACATAAGCTCTGCTGAGGCAATCTGCAACCCCAAGGATAAAAACAATAGGTAAAAAATCCATTGCCTAGAGGACGGGAGTCCCCTCCCCCATGAGAACGGCTCACAGTATACTTTCTACAAACAAGAGAGCAGAGACAAAGTTCAAACATCCTCTCATTTTACCCCACGGGAGAGATCCTCTAAAAACCAACCTCCTTCCCCTACTAGGGTGGCATGGCACTCTCCTGCCAGGCATAAAACTGTATATATTCTCTACCTGCAATTCTGAACTCTGAGCACTCCCCTCCACTCTCACCCTGAAATCTGGAAGCCTGTTCCCCATGGAGTCCAGATTCATGGGCATTTTCTTGAGAGGTGTGGACAGGGCATGGGCTGTTGCAGGTCTGTGCTATAAGGAGAAATGGTGGACTAAAAGAACTGTATTGGAAAGGGAGAGGTGGTGCCCACCAGCATAGAGCAGCAGCAGCAGCAGTGGGAACAATAGGGCTCACAGCCCTAGGGATATTTTGAAAGGACACTACCTGTCTCTCTGGACAATCAGAGAAAATTGGGCATATTCTTCAGTGGAAGACAGTGGTGGAATAGTTCTGGGATGGTAATGCAGGCCCTGTGAGTAAAAGGTATACCTGAGGTGGTACCAGCCTGGGCAGAGCATGATGGGATGGAGAATTGAAGATGTGTGCACAGAGATGGCATACTCCCAGGGTGGGCTAATCCAGGATGGCATCAGTGAGCCTAAGAAACACCCAGCCCTCAGGGGATTTTAGCTGAGACAAAGGCAGGCATCCAAGGCTGGAACTCTGAGCAGAGTGTGAGCTCTAACTACACTGCCCCAACACAGACTGCAGGGGAAACAAAACACCAGCTCTGGACAGTGGCATACACTGGGGCTGATTTGCAGTTTCTGTGAACTCAAGCAGTGGTCTGCAGGCAATGTAGCCAGGACAGAATCACAAATTCTGCACAAATATAAGTGTCAGCATCATCAATGAAGGGCGGGCTGGAACTGAGTGAACCACCCCAGTTTCCATTAATCATCCAAGGTTGTCAAGGCTCAGCTTCCCCTACCAGATGGTGGCAGAATACAGAGGTCTGGCCAAGGAGACATAAAATATCTCTGGGACTCAGGCAGGCTCAAACCCCTGGAGCATGTGATCATTGGAGGGAACTGGGTTATAGCCCTGTGAGGTTACCAATGACTGGATGTGACAGAGGTGCAAGGTGGGGAAGGAGGCATCAACCTTCCCAGAATGATTTATTTCCCAGGAGTAGGGGTCCTTCTGACTCCACAGAGCACCAGAACGAGTCATATTTGAGCTGCCAACAGACCCCTGCTATCTAGTGGCTAGAGACATTATGAACTCCCTCACTTGAAACTGGGTGCTGACTGGGACAATTGATTTGGATCTTTCAGACTGGACCAATCACCTGAGGACTATCCAAAGTGGTACCCTGGGTGTGTGGCAATTGGAAGGTTTGATGTTCCTTTTCCAGTTGTTGCCAAGGGGGGCAGGGTGACTTAATTGCTGGTATTTCTCCACAGCTGAGACTTAAACTCAGATTAACTAATTCACTAGGGTAGAATAGAGACCAACTGTAAACAAGACAGAGCCACTTAGGCTGAACCACACCAAGTTACTTCCCAGTTTCTCAGGCCGTAGCACGGTACAAGTCCTTTGAAAAGCTCTAGGGGAAAAGGTACAAATACCACTCCCAGCACTTGGGCAAAGGGCTGGTTAGTTACTACTCCAGGAGCCCCCCAACCAAACTTCACCTTATCTGCTCAAGTAGCCAAGCAGTGTAAAACAATCATGGGGTGGACTCAGTGGGAAAACTCTGATAACATGAATAACCAGAGTAAATCAAGTCCTGCAAGGAACTATAAGGTGGACATAACTGAAAATCCCATTCATAGCCAAATGGCTGAGATGTCACAAATTGAATTCAGAGTTTGGATTGCAAATGAGATTAATAGAATGGATGTAAAGTTGGAATTTGATATTCAAGGAGCAATAAATTCAAAGACAAAAATCTTCAAAGATTTTGACACATTGAGACAAAAACTTGCAGCCCTCAATGATCTGAAAAATACAGTAGAATACCTCAATAAGAGAATGGAGAAAGCAGAAGAAAGTATTCTGACATTGAAGACTAAGCTTTGGAACTCTCTCAAGCACTCAAAAAGGAAGAGAAATGGAGAGCAAAAATGGATAACACAACTAAGAAAATGCTGTGAAGGCTATGTTAACCAGTTTGACAAAAATATTTCAAATTGTATATAAAATCAGCACATTATACCTCATGGTTGTATTAATGTACACAGCTATGATTTAATAAAAAAAAAAGTGAAAAAGTAACAGTTTCATTTTGTAGTTAAATAGGCAATACTTTCTTCAAGGACAAATGTATCAGGCTGAAGGACAAGGGATACAGGTCAAAGAATACTTTGGAAAGAATTTAACAAAGAAAATTACAGTCTACAAGTCAAGGTGCTTGCAGGAGCAGGTTATCTTCACGGGTAATTATTAGTTAGTTTCTATTTTTATTTATATTCTTTCACTCAGCTGCTGATCTCCAGCTAAACATTTCCCAGAGTTTTCTTTTCTACTCTACTGGACATTACAATACCCCTTTGTCCCCATAGGCATGCTTCACAATGGGGGAGTGAAAGTCAAGGCCATAACCCACTCAAAATATCAGGGGGGATGCCAACCTATGCTGGCTTTCACCTTCAATTTATGTGTAAAAGTCTCTTAGTTTAATGTACATCCAGTTGTTAACTTTTTCTTTTTTCTTTTTGGTGTGTTTATAATTTTATATCCATAAATTAATTGCCAAGATTAAAGTCCAGAATATTTCTTTATATGTTTTCTTCTAGGAGTTTCATGGTTTCAGGTATTTGGTTGAGTTTTATGTGTGGTGTAAGATATATTTTCAATTTATTTCTTTTAAATTTGAGTATTCAGTTTTCTCAACACCACTTATTAAAAAATCTATCCTATCTCCAGTAGTTGATGTAATTTTTTGAAAAGTTAACCATTTTGAAAGAATTCCAGTGATAACTCATTATATTTTTAATTTCATTTTCCTAATGTCTATGATTTGAACATCTCTTCATGTGCTTATTTCCCATCTGTATATCCTCCTTGCTAACTTTTTGTTGATGCCTTTTGAATATTTTCTAGTTTATTTTTTTTTAATTTTTGAGTATATTTACCTTATCAGTGTGTCCTGCTAACAAAAGGTATGAAGGAAAAGTGGAATGCTGATTAATTCTCATTGATTCCCAATGAGGGTACAGGTTCACATTCCTGGAGTGATGAATAAGATGCATTTATTTATTTTTATAAAGGAGACTTGAGGATATGTAAATGTTTTGGGGGAAAGAGGCAGTCAAGAGAAAGAAGCTGACTTGGAGGAGGTAAGATGGCCAACTGGAGCCAGCTTTCAACAGAGGCTCCTGTCCAGAGGGAGAAATAATTGACAGAATGAACTCAATGAAGCTGAAGATCGGACTTGAGCTAGGAAAGGCAATTGATGAGCGCACATCATCCCTGCTAAGGGAAGCTGCACCTCCAAGGAAACAAACTCCAGATACAAAATCAAGAGGAAAGAGACCCTCACCCAAGAGAGTAGCCCTCTGTGTGCTCTCTGCAAATGAGCAGTTTTCATAAGACCTGTTATTTTACCACATGGAAGAGACCCACTAAATACAGGGGTTCCTTTTCCAGAGAGTTCCCACCTGTGAGCCTAGGTATTCTCTTGCCCAGGATATATTTGAACAAATATTTTCCCCACAATTCTGAACTCTCAGTCCACACTTCTCCCCTCACCTGGTGGTCTGAAAGCCTGTCCCCTGCAGAACCAAGATTGTTTGGCAATTCTTTGACACGTCTGGGCATTGTGTGGGCCACTGCACAACAGTGCTGAAACAGTGAATCAAATGGAAGTTGGGGAATGTGGGGAGAGAGAGACAAGCAGGAGAGGGAAAAATGTGTTGCTGTTTACAGCATTGGTAGGTCTCATGCCCAGGTCAGATTTTGGAGAAACATTTCCTGACTGTGGGGGTGCTGGTGGCAGAGTAAGGATAGGGCAGAGACACAGACTCTGTGGAAGAGAAATGTGTGCCATGATGGTACCCACCAGGGATGGAGTTGTTCATACCTTGGGACAGACTGGCAGAGAACTCCACAGATTCTGTTGAGCACCATATGGAGCCAAGGTTTAGCACTTTGAGGTTGCCTGTCAGGGGAAGAGTGTGGAGGGAGAGGAGGCACTGACTCCCCTTTTACTCTGGCAGGTGCATATCCTTTGTGCCTTTGCTCATTGGAGGGAGGCAGGCCACAACCCCATGGGGTTACTGATGGTGGTGTGTGGCTGCGGTGTAAGGTAAGGAAGCAGGTGATGACCACCTGGACTGACTCCTTAGCTGGGAAGGCCTTCCTGATTTCATTGAGCACCACAGGGAGTCAAACTACAGCCTCTAGGGTTTTCAGGATGGAACTGCCTGTGGATCTCTGCTGTCAGGATGCTGGAAACCTTTTGAACTTTCCCAGTTGAGCAGTGATTGTGCTGCTTGGGACAATAGTATTGGAACTCTTTACATTGGCTGGCCACCTGAGAACCCTCCAAGGTTGAGCCACGGTTATGATGTAGTGGGAGGGACTGATTCCTCTCTTTCAGTTGTCACTGGTTGAGGGTGAGGTGTCTCAGTTGCTTGTATCTCTCCCCAACTAAGATTTCAGCCTCAATCAGTGACTCATTAGGATTGTATAGAGGCTAGCTGAGAACAAGATAGAGCCAGCTATCCCTTTCACACCAATCAGGTCCTCAGAGTCCCTGGCTACAGGTCTGAAAGGGACCTTTGTAAAGCTGTAGGGGAAAAGCCATAGTCACCAGTTCTACCTTTTTGGTAAAGGCCTGGTTAACTAAAATTCCTGGAGGCCTCAATCCAATCTCACCCTATCATTTTTACTAGCTAAACCTATGGAAAATAATCATGGAGTGGAAGAAATCTGGCAATATGTATAATCAGAGTAGATCAACTCCCCCAAGGAATGACAAAGGAGATATGTCAGAAGGTGCTATTCATAAACAGAAGGCTGAAATACCAGAAATAGAATTTAGCATATGGATGACAAATAAAATGAATAGAATAGAGGAAAAGATGTAAATAGTATTCCAAAGAGTTGTGCAAAATTTATCTCAAGAAATCAATGAATTCAAAGACAAAATCACCAAGGATATGGACATAATGAGAAAAGAGATAGCAAAGCTCAAGGAAATGAAAAAGCTATTTGAGGAGCTCCGAAATACGGGAGAATCCCTCAGTACTAAAGTGAAGCAAGCAGAATAAAGGATCTCTGAAATTGAAGATAAAAATTTGAACACCCCAAAATGCTCAAAGAGGCGTAGAAATAGAGAGTAAACAAAAAATTGGTCATTCCCTAAGAGGGTTGTGGGACCCCTTCAAAAGGTTAAACATTCATCTTATAGGAATTCCTGAAGGAATGGTTCAAAAGGCACAGATGCTCTTCTCCAAGATATTATGGAGGAAAATTTCACAAATGTAGCAAGGAGTACAGAAATTCAAATAATAGACAGTTTCAGAACTCCAGCAAGACTCAATACAAATAATGCATCTCCTAGACACACTGTAATTAACTTTGCCAAAGTTAATATGAAGGAGAAAATTTTTCAAGCAGTCAGGCATAAGAAAAGCAATACCCAAAAGGGAAGGAATATGAGAATGACTGCAGATCATTCAGCTGAAATGTTTCAAGTGAGAAGAAGATGGTCATCAACCTTCAATCTCCTAAAACAAAACAACTTTCAGCCCAGGATCCTGTATCCAGCTAAACTGAGTTTCAACCGTGATGGAGAAATCAACTACTTTACTGAATTACACATGTTGAAGAAATTTGCCATAACTAAACCAGCTCTCCAGGGTATTTGCAGACCCATGCTACCTAATGAGAGGCAAGATTATCTACCACCAAAGTAAACTCACCCAGAAATTGTTGAGCAAATCCTAATTTCCACAATGGCGAAAGGATTAAAAACATCCATTGGACATTTGAAAACCATGACACCCAAAACAGTGCCATGCTTATCAATTCTCTCAATTAATGTGAATGGTTTAAACTGTACCCTAAATAGGCACAGGATGGCTGAGTGGATACAAAAACTCAGGCCAGATATTGTTGCATACAAGTGGCTCATCTTACTTTAAAGGATAAAAAAGGAACAAGGGTGAAGTATAGGCATCTATAATAAAGGCAAATGGAAATCAGAAAAAAAAGAAGGGGTTGCAATTTTATTTGCAGATACAATTGGTTTAAACCAGAAAGATGAAGAAAAATATGGATCGATACTACATATTTGTCCAGGGAAACACACAAGAGGAGATTTTGATAATTAACATTAATGTACCCTACCTGAATGCTTCTCAATTTATAAAGCAAACCCTAACAGATATGAAGTATTTGATATCTTCCTTCACTGTAGTAGTTGGAGATTATAACACCCCTTTGGCAGTTCTGAATAGATTCTCCAAGAATAAACTAAACAAATAATTAAAGGACTTAAACTTGATCTCAGAGCAAATGGACTTAACATATCTACAGAACATTTTATCCTAATAAAACTGAATACACATTCTTCTCATCAGCCTACTACTGATCATCCTCCAAAACTGATCATATCTTAGGGCACAAGTCTAACCTCAGCAAATTTAAAAGAATAAAAATTATTCCTAGTACCTGTCAGACCATCATGGAATAAAAATTTAACTCAACAGCAATAGGAATCTTCATATTCAAACAAACTCATGGAATCTAGTAAACCTTAGACTGAATGATAGTTCAATCAAAGACAAGATTAAGGAAGAAATCATTAAATTTTTAGAACAAAATGTTGATCATGACACCAATTATAAAAACCTGTGGGATATTGTAAAGGGACATTTATAGTGTAGGAAGCCTTTATAAAGAAAACAGAAAGAGGATGTCAACAACTTAATGGATCATCTCAAGCAATTGGAAAAGGAAGAACATTCCAACCCCAACCCCAGCAGAAGAAAAGAAATAACAAACATTAAAGCAGAAATAAATGAAATTGAAAACATAAAAGTGATTCAGAAGATAAATAAAACAAAAAGCTGGTTTTTAAAAAAGATTAACAAAATTGATAACCCTTTAGCTGACTTAAGCAAAAATAGAAAAGCAAAATCTCTAATATCATCAAGCAGAAATGATAAAGGAGAAACAACAACAAACACCTCAGAAATTCAAAAATTCCTCAATGATTACTACAAAACACTCTATTCTAAAAAATATGAAAATCTGGAGGAAATGGGCCAATATGTGGGCCAAGCACACCACATTCCTAGATTCAGCCAGAAAGAATTAGAAATTTTGTTTTGTTTTGTTTTATTTTTTTAATTTTTTATTAGATTATAACTGTGCATATTACTGCATTTATGGGGTACAATGTGCTGACTCTATATATAATATAGAATGTTCACATCAAACTGGTCAACATATCATTCACCTCACTTATTCAATTGTTGTTTTTAGACATTTATACTCTACTGTTAATATATTTGACATGTACGCTTGCAACATACACAGTAGGTGAGGTTCCACCAATTACTGTCCCACCACCTGTCCCCACCACCCCTTCCTTGCCCTTCTCCTCTCTCCTTTTCGGGCTATAATTATGTTTCATCTTTCATATGAAAGTATGCATGGTTCTATATTTAATTCATAATAGTATTGAGTACCTTGGTTTTCTTTTTTTCATTCTTGAGATACTTCACTAAGAAAAATATGCTCCAGCTCCATCCATGTGAACATAAAAGAGTTAAAGTCTCTATCTTTTTATGGATGCATAGTATTCCATGGTATACATATACCAAACTTTGTTAATTCATTCATAGGAAGAAGGGCACTTGGGCTGCTTCCAAGACTTAGGAATTATAAATTGGGCTGCAATAAACATTGTTGTGCAAATGTCTTTGTTGTAGAGTGAGTTTTGGATGTTTGGATACATACCTAGTAGATGAATTGTAGGATTGAACATCAGGTCTACATTTAGTTTCCTAAGTGTTCCCCAAACTTCTTTCCAGAAGGGAAATATTAGTTTGAAATCCCACCAGCAGTGCAGACATGCTCCTTTTTCTCCACATCCCTGCCAACACTTGTAGATTAGGGATATTGTTGTGTAGACTATTCTTACTGGAGTTAGATGATATCTCAAACTGGTTTTGATTTGCATTTCTCTGATGATTAAAGATGAAGAGCATTTTTTTCATGTCTCTGTAGGCCATGTGCCTGTCTTCTCCAGAGAAGCTTCTGTTAAAGTCTCTTGTCCACAATTAAATGGGATCACTTATTCTTTTCTTGTTAATAAGTTTGAGTTCTCTGTGGATTCTGTTTATCAAACTTTTGTTGGAAACATAACCTTCAAAGATCTTCCCCCATTCAGTGGGTGGTCTGATTGCTTTACTTACTGTGTTCTTGGCTGTGGAGAAGCTTTTTAGTTTAATCAGATCCCAGTAATGTATTTTTGTTGCTTTAATTGCCTGGGCTTGGGTCCTGTTCATGAAGTATTCTCCCAGGCCAATTTCTTGAAGTGTTTCCCCTGCCTTCTCTCCAAGAATCTTAATTGTTTCATGTTTTATGTTTAAATATTTTATCCATTGAGAGTCAATTTTTGTTAATGGTGAAAGGTATGGGTATACTTTCAGTCTTCTTCAAGTCACTAGCTTATTCACACAGCACAATTTGTACAATAGGGAATCTTTCTCCCAATTTATGTTTTTGATAGGCTTATCAATGATCAAATGACAATAAGTAGCTGGGCTCATCTTTTGGTTCTCTATTTTGTTCCATACATCAACCTCTCTATTTTTTGCCAGTAACATGCTATTTTGATCCCTGCAGATTATGGTATAGCCTGAATTCTGGTATCGTGATTCCTTCTGATTTGTTTTTGTTTTGTAGTAATATCTTGGCCATTTAATATTTTTTCTGATTCCACATTAAACGAAGTACTATCTTTCCCAAATCTTTAAAATATTACAGTGGTGCTTTAATAAGGATTGCAGTAAATTTGTATATTGGTCTTGGTATTATGGACATTTCAACAATGTTGATTCTTCCTAGCCATGAGCATGGTATGCTTTTTCCTTTTGTTAACATCTTCAGCTATTTATTTTTCAAAGTTTCATAATTCTCTTTATAGAGATATTTCATGTTTTTTGTTAGGTAAATTCCTAAATATTTCAGCTTCTTTAGTACTACTGTAACAGGTATAGAGTCCTTGACTATTTTTTCAGCTTGAGTGTTCTTTATGTGTATAAAAGCTATTGGTTTGTGAGTACTGATTTTGTATCCTGAGATGCTGCTATATTTCTTGATCACTTGTAAGAGTTTTGTAGTTGAGTCCCTGGGATTTTCCAGGTATAAGATCATATCACTTACCAAGGGTGAGAGTTTGATCTTCTCTGACTATTTTAATACCCTGATCACCTTCTCTGGCCTGATTGTGATGGCTAAGACTTCCATTACAATGTTGAAAAGCAGTGGAGAAAATGGGCAACCTTGCTTGGTACTTGATCTGAATGGAAATGTTTTCAGTTTTACTCTGTTCAAAATGATACTGACTGTAGGTTTGCTGTAGATAGCCACTATCAGTATAAGAAATCTTCCTTCTATGCCTATTTTCTTAAGTGTTCTGATAATAAAAGGATGCTGGATATTATCAAAACCTTTTTCCGCATCAATTTAGAAACTCATATGATCTTTAAATTTTTTGTTTATGTTGTATATTATATTTATAGATTTACAGATGTTGAACCAACCTTGAGACCCTGGGATAAAACCATATTGGTCACGGTGTATAATTTGTTTGATGTGTTGTTGGAATCTGTTTGCTAGGATCTTATTGAATATTTTTGCATCTGTATTTATTAGTGATATTGGTCTATACCTTTCTTTCTGTGTTGAGTCTTTACCTGCTTTGGGGATCAGGGTGATATTTCCTTCAAAGAATTAGTTGGGAATTAGTCTTTCTTTTTCTATTTTTCAAAAAAGGTTACTTAATATAGGTATTAGTTCCTCCTCAAAGGTTTGGTAGAATTCTGATGTGAAGCCATCCGGTCTTATACTTTTCTTTTTTGGCAGACTTCATATAGATGATGCTATTTCAGCACTTGATACAGGTCTATTTAACATTTCCATTTATTTCCGGCTGAGTCTAGGGAGGTGGCATGCTTCCAGGTATTGGTCTATTTCCTTCAGATTTTCATATTTCTGAAAATAGAGTTTTTTTTCATTAAGGATTTTTGGAATTTCTGAAGTATCTGTTGTTATTTTGCTTTTGTCATTATTGATTGAAGATATTAGGAATTTTAGTTTTCTATTTCTTAATTAGCCAAAGGTTTGTAAATTTTGTTAAACTTTTCAAGAAAAACCAACTTTTTATTCCTTGATCTGTTGAATGATTCTTTTCTTTTTGATTTCATTTAATTATGCTCTAATTTTGGTTATTTCTTTTCTTATCCTGGGTTTGGGGTTCAAATGTTCTTCCTTTTCCAATTGCTTGAGATGGCCCATTAAGTTGTTCACTTCTTCTCTTTTTGTTCTCTTGAGGAAGGGTTGCAACACTATAAATTTCCCTCTTAGGACTACCTTTGTAGTATCCCACAGGTTCTGATAATTTGAGTCTTCATTTCTGTTTTGTTTCAAAAATTTGGTAATTTCCATCTTAATCTCATCTATGACCCAGCTATCATTCAGCATAAGATTATTTAGCTTCCATGTCTTTGTAGGAATATGAATATTCCTGCTGTTATTAAGTTCAACTTTTATTTCATGATGGTCTGAGAAAATACAAGGAATCATTTCTATTGTTTTAAGTTTGCTAAGGTTAGATTTGTGACCTAATATGTGATCAATTTGGAGGACGTTCCATGGGCTGATAAGAAGAATGTTTATTCAGTTCTGTAAGGATGAAATGTTCTGTAGATATCTGTTAAGTCCATTAGTTCTAAGGTCAGATTTAAGTCTAAAATTCCTTTGCTTAGTTTGTTCTTGGAGGATCTATTCAACACTTCCAAAGGGGTGTTAAAATCTTTGACTATTATGTTTCTGGAAGGTATCAAATCATTCAAGTCTGTTAGGGTCTCCTTTATAAAGTTATGAGCAGTCTGCTTGGGCGCATAAAAGTTAATAATTGAAATTTCTTCATGTTGAGGGTTTCCCTGGACAAATATGTAATAACCAATCTTATCTTTCATTACATTTGTTGTTTTAAAGTCTGTTGTATTTGTGCATAAAACTACAACCCCTGCTTTTTTCTGATTTCAGTTTGCCTGAATTATAGATGGCCATCCCTTCACCCTGAGTCTACTTTTATCCTTTAAGGTAAGATGAGATTCTTGTATAAAGCAGATATCTGGTGTGAGTTTGTGTATCCTGTCAGCCAACCTGTGCCTTTGACACTATAATCTAAATCATTCACACTGGGAGAATTGATAAGCCTGGTGATATCTTAGGTGTCAAATTTTTCTATTGTCCAGTACACATATTTAATCCCTTCACCATGTGGAAGTTGGGTTTTATTTATTTATTTATTTATTTATTTATTTTGAGACAGAGTCTCACTTTATCACCCTTGGTAGAGTGCCATGGTGTTGTTCACAGCAACCTCCAGCTTTTGGGCTTAGGCAATTCCCTTGCCTCAGCCTCCTGAGTAGCTGGGACAACAGGCAACTGCCACAATACCCAGCTAAGAAGTTGGGTTTTTATCAAAAATTTCTGAGTGAGCTTACTTCAGTGGTAGAGCATTGTGCTGCTCATTGTGGAGGATGGGTCTAAGAATGTCCTGGAGAGCCGGTTTGGTTATGGAAAATTTCTTCAACATGTGTATGTTATTAAGGTATTTACTTTCTCTGTACAAATGAAACTCAGTTCAGCTGGGTAAAGGATCCTGGGTTGAAAGTTGTTTTGTTTTAGGACAGTGGTTCTCAACTTTCCTAATTCCATGACCCTTTAATACAATTCCTCATGGTTACCCCCAACCATAAAATTATTTTTATTGCTACTTCATATAGTAATTTTGCTACTGTTATGGATCATAATGTAAATATCTGATGTTAGGTGACCCCTGTGAAAAGGTTACCCTACCCCCAAAGTGTTCGCAACCCACAGATTGAGAACTGCTGTTTTAGGAGACGAAAATTTGCTGACCATCTTCTTCTGGCTTGAAAAGTTTCAGATAAGAGATCTGCAGTCATTCTAATATTCTTCCCCTAATAGATTATGATTTTCTTACATCTGGCTGCTTGCAGAATTTTCTCCTTAATGTTTACTTTGTCAAAATTAATTATAATGTGTCTAGATGATGCTTTATTTAATTGAGTCTTGATGGGCTTCAGAAATTTTCTGTTATCTAGAATTTCAGTATCTCTTGCCATGCTTGGGAAGTTCTCCTCTAATATATATTGGAATAGAGCCTCTGTGCCTTTAGAAACATCTTTCTTCTCCTGCAGGTATTGCTATAAGGCAAATATTTGCTCTTTTGGAGTAGTCCCACAACTCTCTCAGGGAGTGATCTGTTTTTGCTCTTCACTTCTCTGCATCTTTGAGCATTTGGGAGCATTCAAGAGCTTTGTCTTCAATTTCAGACATCCTTTCTTCTGCCTGCTCCATTTTCTTACTGAGGAATTCTACTGTGTTTCTCAGATATTTAAAGGCTGCAAATTCTTGCCTCAAAGTCTTTTGAAATGTTGTCTTTGAATTCATTGAATTCTTGGGACAACTTTTTAATTACTCCTTGAGTTTCTAGTTCCAACTTTACTTCCATCCTATTAATCTTATTCACCATCCAATTTCTAAACTCAATTTCTGACATCTCAGCCATTTGTTTATGAATGGGATCTTCTGTTGTGCCTCCTTTGTCATTCCCTGAGGGAGTTGGTCTACTCTGATTATTCATGTTGCCAGAGATTTTCTGTTGATTCTGCCCCATGATTATTTTTCACCATGTGACTAGAAAAGCTGGTAAGGTAAAATTGGATTGACGGCTCCTGCAGTTGTAGTTAACCTTCCCTTTACCAAAGAGCTAGGACTGGTGACTGTGGTCTTTCCCCAGAAGCTTTATGAAGGTCCTGTTCAGAACTGCAACCTGAGATTCTAGGAACCTTTTTGGTGTGATGGGGTTAGATGTCTCTGTCTTGTATTCATTTATTCTCTATCCTATCCTAGTGAATCAGTGGTTTGGGGCTGAAATCTCAGCTGTGGAGAAATACAAGCAACTAACACACCCCGTCCTCCCACAAGCAACAACTAGAAGAGGATAATCAGACCCTCTCACTGTAACACAGCCAGGGAACAACCTTGGATGGTCCCTAGGTGATAGGCCCAGGTCAAGGATTCCAAACCAATTGTCCCAATAAGCACAAATGCAGATCAACTGGGAGAAATCAAAGGTTTCCAGCAATTAGAGAACTGGGGTCCATTGGCAGTGCAACTGTTACTTGCTCCAGAGCTCTGTGGAGTCAGAAAGGTCTGCTGAGTTAAAGGGTTAGTCCAAGGGGGCTGGTGCCTCCTTCCCCACCTTGCACCTTTGTCATGCCCAGTCATGGTAACCCCCTGGGACTGTGGCCCAGATCCCTTCAATGAGCAAATATGCCAGGGATTTGCACCTGCTAGTGTCAAAAGAGAGTCAATGCTTCCTCTGCCAGGCCACTGCTCTCTGCCACTAGCTGGAAGGGGAATCTGAAGCTTGATTACTTCTGGTTCTCAATGGAGACTGGAGAGAGTTCCTCCTGAGTTTGTTCCAAGACCGAGGTTAACAAAGCAGCAAATGTTTTTCACCCACAGAGACTGCACCTCTGCCCCAATAGCACTGCTCCTCTGGTACCCCTGCAGGGAGATGTCTGGCTCCCTCTGGCAGTCCACTGAATTTTGGACATGGCTCTCCAAAATTTCATCCCAGTGGAATAACTTTACTATCACTGATGCAGCATGGAAGGTGCCTCTACATGAGTTCCTGTACCTCCATGCAGGTTCCCGGGACTCCTCCCACTGTGCGCACCTACCTGCACTGCTGCCCACCTCTGCTTTACACTTTTGCAGATCCAAGCCAACATCAGTAGAAAAGTTCTGTAGCATGATCTTCCTACTGCTTTCTTCCTGGGGGCCTAGATTAGAAAATTCTCCTGCCCTAATTGAGTAGGCTGCTGCTGCATTCAATCTTCTAGGCCTTCACTGTGTGACACCCACACTCAGCAAAGAAAGGTGTAAAGAGAAAAAAAAGAAAAAAAATAGGAAAAAATATATATGCATAGATAAAGGAAAATTAAATGTACGTTGGAACAAATTAAGGGGTGGGAGGAGGGAAGGATAAAGAAAGAAAGCAGAAAGGCTACAAACCAAGAAAAAGAGAAAAAAAACAAAGCAAGAAACAGGTTGGGGGTAATATCTTGACTAATGCCAAAGTACTTTATATGGGAGAGATGGGATGAGTAGAAGGTACCATATCAGCTGAGAGAATGCAGTGAAGTGTACTAGGGTGAGAGAATAGTTCAAGCTAGAACTGCAAGCAAAACCAAAAAGAAAAAAAAATTAAAGAATATAGAAGTCTTTGCTCTTGTTGAATGTAAAAATAAAATATAGGAGAAGATCCAACCTTACAACTTAGCAAAAAACCAAGCACGTTGATACAAGATATTGGGAAAGGTAAACAAAACAATACAAAAAAAAAAAGCTAAAATGCTGAGGAAGGAAAGGAGAGAGAAAAAATAATAATAATGTAAGCTAAATTAAAAACAAGAGAAAAATGAAAGAAAGAAAGAAAAGAGAAAAAAGAATAAAAAGGCAACAGCAATAAAAAAAGGTATATACACATACATATACGACATAGGGATTAGATTTCTGTAGGAGTATATTTATGCTCTAATATACTTCCTAGACCAGGAGGAGCTGTGAATTTGGGGGACAAACAGCACAGCTATTAACCTTTCTCTGGTTCCCAGGCTTAGAGCAGTTTGCCAAGTTCTTTGTTCCTGGTGGTTGCCTGTCCACTTCAACACTCTGCCCCCACATATCTGGGAGTCCACAACTCCCTACAATTCCTAAGTCTTCTAGATTTGCCCAAATGTCATAGTTCTCCACAGCTCCAGTCAAATCCAGCCATATACTTCAACACTGCACAATGTGAGTCACCGCTACATGCCAATATTCCACCTTGGGACTGATCTACCCCTTTCCCTCTGCCCTTTTGCTCTAAGAAGGCTCCGCTAATCGTCCTTCCTGACAGCTATCATGCTCCCTCCCGGCAAAATTAGAAATTTTGAATAGACCCATATCAAGCACTGGAATAGTATCAACTATATGAAATATCCCAAAAGAGTAATGTCTGGGACTGGATGGCTTCACATCAGAATTCTACCAAACTGGAGGAACTAGTACCTATGTTACATAAACTTTTCCAAAGCATAAAGAAGGAAAGAATACTTCTAAACACTTTCTATGAAGCAAATATCACCCTGATCCCCAAACCTGGAAAGGCCCCAACAAAGAAAAAAAAACTATAGACCAGTATCATTAATGAATACTGATACAAAAATATTCAATAAGATCCTAGCAAACAGAATTTAACAACATATCAAAAAAAATGTACACCATGATCCAGTTGGTTTTATTGCAGGGTTACAAGGTTGGATCAACATACTTAAATTTGTAAATTTAATACTTCACACAAATAAAATAAAATGCAAAGACCATGTGATTCTTTCAATTGATGCAGAAAAAGCTTTTGATAATACTCAGCACCCTTTCATGATCAAAACATGTAAGAAAATACGCTTAGATGGGGTCATTTCTTAAACTGATAGAGGCCATCTGCAGCAAACTCACAGCCAATTTCATATTCAGTGGAGTAAATATGAGAGCATTTCCACTCATATCTGGAACTAGACAATAATGTTAATTTTCTCCACTGCCATTCAACACAGTAATGGAAGTTTTTCCATTGCAATCAGTCAAGAGAAGGAGATCAATGGGGTCAGAGTAGATCAAACTCTCACTCTTCACAAATCATATGATCTTATACTTTGAAAACCCCAGAAAGTCTACTACAATTCCTTAAGATCAAGGAATACAGTACCATCTCAGGATATAAAATCAATACTTACAAATCAATAATTTTTATATATACCAACAATAGTCAAGATGAAAATTTAGTCAAGGACTCTATTACTTTTATAGTAATGTCAAAGAAGATGAAATATCTGGGAATTTACCTAAGAAAAGATATGAAAGATCTCTGTGAAGAGAATTATGAAACTCTGAGAAAAGAAATAGCTGAAAATGTTAACAAATGGGAAAACGTACCATGCTCATGGATGGGAAGAATCAACATTTTTAAATGTCCATATTACCCAAAGTAATCTATAGATTTAATGAAATCCCTATTAAAGTACCATTATCAAACTTTAAATATCTGCAAAACATAGTATTTCATTTTATGTGGAATCAGTAAAAACCTAAAAGAGCCAATAAATTAATCAGAAAAAAAAACAAATCAGGAGATACCACATTACCAGACTTTAGGCTATACTATAAATCTATAGTGATCAAAATAACATGATACTAGCCCAAAAATAGAGAGATAGATGTATGGAACAGAATAGAGAATCAAGAGATTAACCCAGCTACTTATAATCATCTGATCTTTGATAAGCCTATCAAAAGTATTCACTGGAGGAAAGACTCCCTTTTAACAAATGGTGCTGGTGAACTGGCTGGCAACTTGTAGAAGACTGAAAGTAGACCTATACCTTTCACCATTAACAAAAATTAATTCTCACTAGATAGAAGATTTAAAATTAAGACACAACACGATCTGAAGACTAGAAGACAATGCAGATAAAACACTTGAAGAAATTAACTCAGGATATTATTTTATAATGATCCCTCCCCCCACCCCCAGCAATTGAAGCAACACCAAAGGTATATTACTGGGCTCTGATCAAACTAGAAAGCTTCTGCACAGCCAAGAGCACAGTAAGTAAAGCAAACAGCTTTCAGAATGGGAGAAGATATTTGCAGTTTATGATTCTGAAAAAGGTCTGATAACTATAAATCTTAGAGAACTGAAAATAATCAATAAAAAAGAACAAATAACCCCATTTCTTTGTGGGTAAGTGAGTTGAACAAAAACTTCTCGGAAGAAAGCAGATGCATGGTCTATAAACACATGAAAAAAAGCTCATCATCAGAGAAATGCAAATCAAAACTACTTTGAGATATCATCTAACTCCAGTAAGATTATACCGTATCACAAATTCCCAAAACTACAGATGTTGGCATGGATGTAGAGAAAAGTGAATACTTTTACACTGCTGGTGGGAATGCAAGCTAATACAGCCTTTTTGGAAGGAATTTTGTAGAATAATCAAGGAACTAAAATTAGACCTACCATCTGATTCTGAAATTCACCTTCTAGTTATATATCCAGATGATCCAAAATCATTTTATTATTATTTTCTTTTTCAAAATCATTTTATAACAAAGACATTTGTACCAGAATGTTTATTGCAGCCCAATTCATAATTTCCAAGTCATAGAAGCAGTCCAAGTGCCCATTGACACATGAATAGATTAATAAATTGTGGTATATGTCTACCATGGAATACTACTCTGCCATAAAAATATGGAGACTTTTCATCTTTTATGTTTACCTGGATGGAGCTAGAACATATTCTTCTTAATAAAGTATCTAAAGAACAGAAGAAAAAGTATCTTCTTAATAAAGTATCTAAAGAACAGAAGAAAAAGTATCCAATGTAGTTATTGCTATTATGAAACCAATAAATAATCACCTACACATTCATACAACTGATAAAATAAAACTATAGTCCAGAAAGAAGTAGGTAAGAGGAGGGAGAGAGGAGGTGAGTGGAGAAGGGAGGAGAGGAGGATGGGATATATTTGGTGGGAACTCACCTAATGTGCATAAGGCAATGGTACATTTCAAAACGATTAAGAGTAGAGTATAAATGTCTTGCCACAAGAAATACGTTGGTGAGGTGATGGTTGTGTTAATCAGTTTGATGTAAACATTTCATATTGCATATGAAATCAGCACATTGTATCCCATAAATGCATTAATGTACAGTTATGATTTAATAAAAAAAAGAGAAAGAAGGTGAATATACCAGAACTCAAATTCAAACTTTTTAGTGTAGTGTTACTAGGGATTTGGAAGGAATATAATTCATAGCATAAAGGAATTGTCCTTAGATACATTCTGATACAATTTCTATAATGTAACAGATGGCAAGAAAAGAATGAATGCAGATGCATAACACTGGAAGATTTAGTATAGAGTTAAGGAGGGGTTCCTGTTTGATGACTTCAACTTCCCTCTCTGAATTAAAATGAAGACACTGTGATCAGTATAACCACTGAGGAGAAAATATGAGCCATCAATGCAAACTAAAACACAGAAACCATAAAATGAAGTATGTGCTCCTGCACAGTGCTAATACAAGGAAGAAAATTTTTTCAGAAAAATGTGAGAAAAAGTGTTATAAATATACCAAGGTGGGGGAAAGACCAGTGAGAATTAGTTTGGCAAAGAGAACAAGATAATTTAAGAAAAAATATGGATAGAATTGTATATTTATTAAAATCCTGGAAGACAATACTGAAAAGGTAAGATTAAAAGTTGTTTCAAGTTTTTAATTAGGTTTAAAGTATTTTTACTTTATTCCCTAAATAGATGGGAATAATTAAAAGTTGCCTAATTGAAAGTGTACAAAATGAATTAGCGAAGGGAAGGCACAAAATCCAAAAGTTAATGAACAGTTTGTTGTAATAATACTAGTCAAAGTTGAAGATGGCCTGAATCAGAGCCGGAGTAATAGAAATGGAGAAGAAAGGACAAATATGACAGATGCTACCAAAGATGCATCATTAGAATTTGATGACTGATTGGGTATTTTCTAATTGGGTATTTTCTACATCTTTTCTCAGACTACAAAGTTTAGAGTTAAGGAAAAAAATGAAGTAATATAATTAATAATAATATTTTATCCCTCACTATGTCTAATCATTTTTGCTGATGCATGACCTCTAGACCTTTTCAAAACAACCCTATCTAACACATACATATATGTTTTTGAGGTACCTAGTGGATATTTCTAGTGTGTTCAAAGGATTCATGTATAATAGTGACAAACAGTTTTTCTATGGAGATATTTGCTAATGACTGAAGAAAGAATACTTTATGAAATGATGTTAATGTGATTTTCCTTTTCATTTAGTGTTCATATAAATGATAACCCCTACTACACATTATATGGTTTATTTTTCCCATAGAGCCATAGGTATTTACTGATATGTTCATAATTTTTATATGGTATAACATTGCCGTGTTCTCTGTATCTCTCAGTGCATTTAAATAATGATCTGTGCTGTAGTGTTTTGTATGAAAATGCTTTAGAGAAGTATAGATATTATTTTTAAGATATATAGTCTCTCTCCCAAGGCCTGAGCCACTAGAAAAAATATGAAGGACACTCTGTATTGCAACACTGCTACAAAGATTAACACAATGCTAGGCCTATATTGGTACACTCATGTTAACTTAGGTATCAGTGCATTTGTTATGATCACCATTTCAAGAAATGAGAAGGGATAGTATAGTTTGAACATAGTTCTTCAAATAGTAGTATATGGGGAAATGCTAGATTAGGAAATTATGTGAACTATCTCCTTGATTCCTTGATGAATTAGTTTACTAACTCTGCAGACATACTTTTTCCTTTATTTCCTTACATTCTAATTTTGCCACATTTAGAACATACAACAAAGCTTGAAACTGATTCTTTTTAGAATGTGAATTTCCTCATTAACTTTGCGGGCCAATACTAAAGAATTTGGTCTAGTGGTATTAACTGTCAATTCAACTATTTCCCTATTGAGGCAGGAGCACTTACTCCTGTAAATTCACAAGTCCTATTCATTTCCTACATTGGCCCTTCTTCCTAACAAGCAGTGTCCTGAAAGCAAATAGGGCCCAAGAGGCATCTTGAGATGATTTTATATGTGTCACTATTTTCAGCATTTAATCTCATTCCTTTTTTGCCTTTCTATAGCTATAAAATTATCAAAAAGACTCATTCCATACTGAGCCCTTCCTCAGTTGTGTAGCCTTGCAAGTTTCTCTGGCTTTCTCCTAACTGCTGGTGTTTTCATGTTCTAAAGTATGGCACTAGAAGTGATGACGTATAAATCTTCTTTTACTTTTTACTTTTAAACGTTTTATTTGGGGTATAACTGGAGAAGTAAGGCAAGCATTAGAGTGCAATGAAAATTAAAATATAAAAATGTTTTGGTTAAATTCCCAGGGAACTTGAGATTGACCTACTGTTATCAGCATCTAAGGAATGGTATGCCTTCAGGTTGTAGCACATATCAAATCTAATCTTTCTCTCCTGCTTCCAAGTTATGATTAATTGACAAAAATAAGAGAAAATCAGCAAATTTAGTGATTTTTTTTTTTCCCCAACAATCTTTTGCTACAATTGTTTTTTGTCTAATTTGGGTTAAAATCAGGGTAAAAATGTCAAGAGATTTATGAAAGTCAGACTAAAGTCCAAAGACTAGATCAAAACTGCTTGTAATACTTTGAGATTTATTCTTTTTGTGCCACAGTTTCTTCATCTATAGAGAATAGATAATAATTTCAATCCTATGTACTTCATAGAATTATGTTTTTCAAATGAAAAGGTTTGAAAAAGATATATAAATTGTTAAGTGCCGTATAAATTTAAGGGATTATCATTCTCATTGTGATAAAAAAAAAAAGACAGGACACCCTGTTCTGAGATTACAAATGGTTTCAGCAAAGGGTGCAGGAAGGCTAAATTTGTATTTAATTTCCGTCCACTTTCTATTTTGTTTTCCTATACTTTTATTCTCCCTCTACTTGAAACCCAATTACAAAGGTATGAATCCTAATTTTTTAGGACTATATACATAACTCCAGAGAAATATTTGACCATCTCTATATAACATAGTTATTATGAGAGTGAAGCTGGATTGACAGACTGCTACGATTTGAATACTAGCTCTGCCGTTTAGTAGCTGAAGGATCTTGGACAAGTTAATTACCTTTTCCATTCTTTAGTTTATTTATATAATTGTAATAATAATAATACCTTCATTAAAATTGTTTAGAAAGCTGATAAAGACTTTAAGTGTCTGTGACATAGACTAGGTGTTCAATAAATGTTAGTTCTTATCTTTTCCTACTGGTTAATACAAATTAGTAAAGTATTTACAAATGACTTTGTACTTTACACTGAGGGATTGAGTTAGAATAAGCACAGGATAAACACTCAAAGGAAAAGTTGCTAAATAAATGAATTGAAAAAACTTTCAAAATCTACTAAAACATATTTCTAAAGTTAGAATTCTGAGCACTATGATTAGGTGAAAGAGGAAGTACTTTGGTCAGAGATGTTTTCTTTAGTTTACAAATTATTGTGTAGGCTGTTTCATAATTTAATATTTTATAATATTAGTTTTAATATCCCAATAATCATGGAAGTAGAAAAGTAATCCACAGAGGAATTATTCATCTCTGTGCCCATGTACAAATCTGTCAGAATATGTTGAGATTCCAAAGGCTGAGGGCATTTGTTTATTTTCAAGTAGCTTACAAGTATAATTATAAAGGTTCTGAAACAAGCAATAGATAAGAATGGTATTTCTCATAGACTGTGTCAGAATCACCTTGAGCACATATTAAAAATTCATAGACTCAGATCTATTTACAGAGATTTAATTTTGTCTGACCAGAATGGGGCCCATGAATCTGCATTCACAAATAAAGTACAGGAGCTTTTGAGATACAGAATATTTTTTTCCACCACACATGACAATCTGGACCTAATGTCTTCTATTGATAAGTTTGCATAGTCATCTTAAGAAGTATATTGCTGGCTCGGCACCTATGGCTTAACCGGCTAAGGTGCCAGCCACATACACCTAAGGTGGCAGGTTTGAATCCAGCCCAGGCCGTCCAAACAACAATGAAGTCTGCAACCAAAAAATAGCTGGGCGTTGTGGTGGGTGCCTATGGTCCCAGCTACTTGGGAGGCTGAGGCAGGAGACTCACTTGAGCCCAGGAGTTGGAGGTTGCTGTGAGCTGTGATGCCATGACACTCTACCCAGAAGGATAGCTTGAGGCTCTGTCTCAAAAAAAAAAAAAAAAAAAGAAGAAGAAGTATATTGCTGTGCTGTCCAATTGCATTTACAAAATCATATATTGACCATTGAGGAAAGCACAAGTTATATTTTGTTTATAAATTTGATTATTTTCAAATTACTTAATGAGCTATGGTTTCAAGACCACCAAAATTAATTGTGTCTGTAAATTAAAAGAAGAAACATACAGCTTTTAACAATGAAACCTCCATTTGTGAACAAGTGTGACATAAGATTTTGATTCAGCTGGCAAACAAACACATTTTGAGAAATATTGCCCTTGAAAGATGGAATATATGGACCTTCACTTGCTCTTCCTCTCACCTTCCTTTTTCCTGCATGTAAATTCTGTAAACATATGAAAATATGTATTTTTAATGCAGCCAAGGGTATTTTAATGTCTATGAATAAAATCTCACTCCCTATACACGCTCGGTTCTCACAGAGAACTATGTAAGCCTTTACAAAAAATGGTTTATCTGTTAAATTACCCCAGTTATGCATACTGCCAATAACCCCTTTCTTAAATACAATGACAGCAGTTGTGAAAGAACTCTTCCCACTGAGCTTTCACACAATTGGCCTACATCAAGGAGCAGAGAAAAAAAGTGATTTGAGCACAGGATGATTTTAGGGAATGATCCATATTGTTGATATGTCACAACAATAAAGTAAAAGTGTACACAATGCATAGAACAGAAAGGAGCAGGCACATTTAAAGAAAATGAACATTAATACAAAGTAGCAAAATATAAGAAAAAAAAAACAATTGCCTAATTGAATAAATGATTTCCAAATCCTTAGATTCAATTTAATTTATATTTTTATTTTCTTAATGTACGCCTATTTAAAATATTTTTTAGATGGTATTGGATCACTGAAATTGTAAACAAGTAATCACAAGTAAGAAATCCTTCCTAGAAGTCATTTCATTAAAGACATACAAAAATACACTAAAGTATAGTTATAGGAATTTTTGGCCTTTTGTTTGTTGGGGAAGCTCACAAAAAGCTCAGCAGGTGAAACAGAATTTGGAAAAAAAAGATGTTTTTTAGCTTACTACATTTCCAGTTTTCCTTCTAAGAGGTACAAATGTGAATTATGTCTATCGAGCATTTCAAATTTGAAGATACAATGAATGCAAGAGTTATAAGTAGAAAGCAATCTATCAAAAGATAATTTGTGTTGATGTGCACACTGCAGGCTGGTGGTAAGGCTGGCAAGTACTCCAGCAAGGCCAAGACAAAGGCAGTTTCCGGCTCTCAGAGAGCCGGCTTGCGGTTCCCGGTGGGCCGTATTCTTCGTTCGACACCTGAAATCTAGGACGAGCAGTCATGGATGTGTGGGCACAACTGCCGCTGTGTACAGCGCAAGCCATCTTGGAGTACCTCACCATGGGGTACTTGAACTGGCAGGAATTCATCAAAAGATTTAAAGGTAAAGAAAGCATATTATGCCTCATCACTTGCAACTTGCTATTCGTGGAGATGAGGAATTGTACTCTCTCATCAAGGCTACAATTGCTGGTGGTGGTGTCATTCCACACATCCACAAATCTAGGACTGGGAAGAAAGGACAACAGAAGACTGTCTAAAGGATACCTGGATTCCTTATTATCTCAGGACTCTAAATACTCTAATAGCTGTCCAGTGTTGGTGATTCCAATGGACTGTATCTCTGTGAAAAACACAATTTTGCCTTTTTGTAATTCTATTTGAGCAAGTTGGAAGTTTAATTAGCTTTCCAAACAACCAAATTTCTACATTCAAATCTTAACCATATTTAAGTGTTACTGTGGCTTCAAAGAAGCTATTGATTCTGAAATCATGGGTTTTAACTGAGTTGACTGTTTTTAAAAAACTGTTTGTATTTTAATTGTGATGCAGAAGTTATATATAGTAACAAACATTTGGTTTTGTACAGACATTATTTTCACTCTGGTGGATAAGCTCAATAAAGGTCATAGGCCCCACCCCCCAAAAAAGATAATTTATTTTACCCTAGCATTGTTTGAACGAGGTATCTGTCCTTAAAGAAAAAAATATATATTTGAAACAAAATAGAACATGTTGGATAGGGCAGAGGAGGGCACTGAGAAAATCATGTTTTCTTGCCTAGCACAGTTTCTCCTCTGTTCAATCAATGTTTTCTGTTCAGTGGGTATGGGCTCATGGTGTGTTGTCCACCATGTCATTATTGCATTTCATATGACCATTTCTATTTCTCAATGTATGGCTTGCATATAATATTCTTCCTGGATGGCTTTGGCGCTAATCTTTATTTGTAATTTATGATAAAAATAATTCCGTGTTAGAATATGGTAGCTGTCATTTCCCAAATGTATATAAACAGATTATTTACCCTCAAAGCACACCCCTTGATTCTTCAACAGTAAAGTGATAATGCTTTATTATAGTTATAAAGTGCTTTATAATTTAGAAAGGAACTCAATACGCATTACCTCTCTTGATTTTGATAATGATTGTATGAAATACGAAGAATAGATATTACTATTCTATTTTTAATATTAAAGATTAAGATACCAGGATTATCAATATTTTTATTTGTCCCAATTCATATAATGATAATTACTACAACTCTGAATACAACTCCCGTGTTCCAGATCACTGATATCTCCCTATCTATGTTATGCCAAAAAAAGAAGGTATACTTATTATCCTCCTTATTCAATATGATTTCTTTAAAATGTAGAGAAATCATGGATTAACTTTACATTTAATTAAAATTTGCATTTTGGAAGCTTGGAGGTTTCAAATCAACTGAAAGATTATTTAACCAAAGGTTTATTATGCTTGTTCTACTAATTCATAGTGACTGAAGATACGGACGCTAATAGTATTAAAGTAAATGTGGGTAACCCCATAATTTAATCTCATAACATTTCAAGGAAAAGTTCATTTACTATCTTCATCTTTGGGAAATGCAGATTCTATTTTCTTGGTAGCCCTTACATTGTTGATTAAATTATTAACAAGAACTGAGCTTACTTTATTCACTGGGAATGTCCCAGAGTCAAGTCTAGAATAGAGAAAAATAGTTACATGAAGAAATTTATTTACCCTGATTTAAGTTTTTTTGTGTGTGTTAGAAAAATTAGGCTAGTCTGAAATGTAAGATGTGGGAATCTTTATGAAAAATATTTGTGTCCTTGGCTCTAAGAAATATAGCCACCATCGCTTCTCGGCCTTTTGGCTAAGATCAAGTGTAGAAATATAGCCATATGATTTCTCCCTGTTAAATTTTTGTGTTGTTTCCATCTTACACCTCTGGTAGTGATAGATTCAACAATAAACAAATGAAAGGGAAAACTGCAGCACACTCCATTAGAAGTCAATTTTTGGAGAAATTTTAATTCAATTGAAAGAGGTTCAAAATGTCAATATTAATTTTTCTTGAAACCCTTTTAATTTTTATGTCTTTTCTATACTTTATCTGCAAAACTGAGTTCTATTTCTTTACTTTTAATTCTCTCATATCTATTTTATTTATTCAGAAGAAAAACAAAATCACATAATTTTATTTTCATATTAATTCAAGAATATAGGGCATCCCTCATCTTCTTCACATTTTGGTCATGGTGTTACTTGTGAAAAAAATCAGAGAATCTTCTTCAATGTAATCTTTTTGATGTCATTTCAAAGCATGTCCAAAAATACTGATAGTGAAGATGACCGCTTCTAAAGGCTGGAAATCAAAGAAGTAACCACAATTTGACCAAACCTTTGGAAAATCTTAGAAGTTTGCCTCAATAGTTTGGCCTAACTGCAATTCATTTATTTAATTTGGGCTAAAATGTGTTTACAATCTGTATTTTATAATGAGCAGGAGAATATAGCACTTAACCCCTATTCATCTAAAATATACATTCCTATGTGCAGAGCACCTGGATAGTATCAAATGAAACAATCAATTAGTCTCTCTCTAACAGTTAGCAGTTCAAACTAGAACATCATGCCATCCATGATTAAGAATGATACAGCACATCATCATTGTCAACACTATTGAGCCAATGTAAACCTTAGTTAGAAATGTATTTGTCAGAGAAAAGTACTTGTTTGATTTCTGTTACATTTTCCTAGTAATTGCTGTCATTAGTGGCAGGTTATTATTATAGCTGAATGGAGTTTCAATAATTACTTTTCCATGGATTCTAACAGTTTTTAGACTGAAGGATATTCTGACAATTTGAATACTCTTGACAATAATTACCTTTCTCCTGGTTAACACCAAATCTGGAAAATTAAAAGTTAAATGTTTTCATAGGAAACACGTATGTCACTAGTAAGTGGATTGATATAAAATGTGTAAATTAAAGAATGACTCAGAACTGTTTTCAAAAATTATCTTTCTCTGAATTATTTGTGAAAATCAAAATTAAGGGAGATAAGATACCATGCTGGTTAGATTAATAATAAACGACTTGTGTCCTCCATCCAATTACTAACCATGGTTAGTGTCCAGTTATACTGAAAAAAAGTATACATAAGAACAGCACAGATATGAATATTTATATATGTATGTCTATATTTACCTTACCTAATGGATGTGATTATTAATTCCCTTTAGTAAATGGAAAGCAAAGCACATGAACATTCTTACATTTTCCACAGTGTAAAAATGTTTCTAACTGATTTGACTTTTATGACATTAAATCTGTATTTTTATGTGAAGTATGTGAAATGAAGTGGAGAAGTGATGCACCTTTAACAAAAAAATTTATTATTAAACCACTTTGGTTTGAGTTATTGAAAAATTCAAATAGTTAAGTTCAGAAAATATGGTTATCTGAAGCATTTAGATAATACTGTTAATCTCTTAGTTTTGTAGGCACACACTTAAGATGCCCAAGAGAGATGCATATTTGAAATTTTAATACTATATTAACTAGGAGAAGTAACCATCATGGAGAAGGCATTTGCAAATAAAGAAATAAAAAGGAAATAAGAATCTACACAAAGACTTATAAATAAATCTACTTAAGTATATTAGTTTCAAATGCCAGAATAACATCATGCAATTTAAATAAAATATAGATAATCATTTTTGTCTATATAATATAACATAAATATTACCAAAGAATAAAAGCATACTATACCAAATGCAAGGGAAAGTAATGGAGGGGGAAAAACATTAAATACAAAAAATACCGCTTTCTATATTTTAAAGTCGCTTCCAATAGATTTTTGGAAGACTAATTTTTTTTATTAGATCATAGCTGTGTACATTGATATTGTCATGGGGTACAGTGTGTTATTTTTATATACAATTTGAAATATTCTCATCAAACTCGTTAACATAGCCTTCATGTCACTTTCTTAGTTATTGTGTTAAGACATTTATATTCTTCATTTAGAAAGATTCACATGTACCCTTAAGAGATAAACCATCGACATGATCCCACCAATCGCCCTTCCTCCACCCATCCACCGCCATCCCTTCCCCTCCCTCTCCCCTTCCCCCATATTCTTGGACTATAATTTGGTTATAGCTTTAAGCTATAAATTAGTTTCATAGTAGGGCTGAGTACATTGTATACTTTTTCTTCCATTCTTCAGATACTTTGCTAAGAAGAATATTTCCAGCTCCATCCATGTAAACATGAAGGAGGCAATGTCTCCATCCTTCTTTAGGGCTGCGTAGTATTCCTTGGTTTACATATACCACAATTTATTTATCCATTCGTGAGTTGATGGGCACTTGGGCTTCTTCTATGACCTAGCAATTATGAATTAGGCTGCAATAAACATTCTGGTACAAATATCTTTGTTGTAGTGTGATTTTTGGTCTTCTGGATATATACCTAGTAAAAGAATTATAGGATCAAATGGCAGGTCTATTTTTAGTTCTCTAAGTGTTCTCCAGATGTCTTTCCAAAAGGAACATATTAGTTTGCAATCCCACCAACAGTGTACAAGTGTTCCCTTTTCTCCACAACAACACCAGCATCTGTGATTTTGGGATTTTGGGATATGGGCTAATCTTACTGGTGTTAGGTGATATCTCAAAGTAGTTTTAATTTGCATTTCAATGATGATTAAGGATCATGAGCATTTTTTTCATATATCTGTAGGTCATGTGCCTGTCTTCTTCAGAGAATTTTCTCTTAAAGTCCCTTGCCCACCCTGAGATGGGATCACTTGTTCTCTTCTTGCTAATACATTTGAGTTCTCTGTGGATTCTGGTTATTAAACCTTTGTCGGAGATATAACCAGCAAACATCTTCTCCCATTCTGAGGGCTGTCTGCTTGCTTTACTTATTTTGTTCTTGGCTATGCAGAAGCTTTTTAGTTTGATGAGGTCCCAGCAGTGTATTTTTGATGTTGCTTCAATTGATTGGGGGGGGGGTCTTCCTCATAACATTTTAGCCCAGGCCTATTTCTTCCAGTGTTTTGCTTACACTTTCTTCTAGTATTTTTATAGTTTCACTCTACTGGACCACAGACTATACTATTAATCCATAGTAACTGATTAAAAACAGCATGGTACTGGCACAAAAACAGGTAGATGTATGGAACAGAAGAGAGAACCAAGAGATGAACCCAGCTACTTACCCTTATATGATCTTTGACAAGCCAATTAAAAGCATCAAGTGGGGAAAAGATTACCTATTTAACAAATGGTGCTGGGCAAATGGGCTGGCGACCTGCAGAAGACTAAAACTGGATCCAAACCTTTCACCACTAACTAAGATAGACTCTCACTGGACTAAAGATTTAAACTTAAGACACGAAACTATAAAAATACTGGAAGACTAAATTTTATTCCTGAAATAATCCCATGTTAAAAATGAAAATGGCTTAGTACCTGTTGGTCAGTGGTTAGGGCACCAACCACATACACCCAGGCTGGTGGGTTTGAACCCCGCCTGGCCTGCTAAACAACAATAACAACCGCAAAAAAAAAAAAAAATATCCAGGCATTGTGGAGGTCATCTGTAACCCCAGTTACTTGTGAGGCTGAGGCAAGAGAATCACTTAAGTCCAAGAGTTTGAGGTTGCTGTGGGATGTGATGTCACAACACTCTACTAAGGGAAACATACTGAGACTCTGTCTTAAAAAAAAAGAAAATTAAACATCATCATCTGGCTCTGTGCTTTTACCTCAGCTGCTAGGGAGCCAGCTATACACACCAGTGCTGGCAGATCTGAATTCAGCCAGGGCCTGCCAAACAACAATCACAACTACAACCAACAACTAGCCAGGCATTGTGGCGGGTGGCTGAGGCAAGACAATCACTTATACCCAAGAGTTTGAGGTTGCTGTGAGTTGTGACACCACAGCACTCTATCCAGGGCGACATAGTGAGACTCAGTCTCAAAAAAAAAAAAAAGAATAAAAATAAAATTAAATATCATCAAATTGTATAGGATACACAAAAGCTGCAGTTAACTCATGCAGTGCATTTTATGTGTAGTGGGGTATATTATACTTCATGTGATATATTGATTTAATTGTGTTTTTTGTTAAACTTAATAAAAAATTGGTCAACCTACATTTAAAACTCCATTAAAATTTAGTATTTTTTAGAATCAGAAGCAAGATTTTCAAATGAAATAACCATGTAAACTAAAAATATCACATGTGACTAATGAACAAAAGTGATTCAACAAAGTCTCCTAATAGCTTTTTCAAAAACACCAATACATTAGAGGTTGCCTGAGAATTCTACACCTGCTCCTTACTTTCATTTTCTTTTACAGACTTCTAAATACATCCAACTCTGCAACTGACATAAAATGCTTGGGAGAATTTCCCTAAAACTCCGTGGAGCCCTTGGGCTATTCTGAGGCATTGTTTACATATTATCTCAGGCATACATTGCTGCGTTAAGTTGGAGCAGCCTCAGCAGCAACCACCATTTTGTGCAGTCTGTAGGAAGAAAGGAAACACCTAAACTGCGACACTGCTGGGTTTGAGCGTAGCCAAACTTACTCCCTGTTTTTATAACTCCTTTCTCTGGCTTTTTCTCTGTTCTCTGATTAGAGAGGAGGCGACTGTGGCCTTTGAGTCTGGACGCAGCACATCTGAGAGAGAGAGCGTGCTGTGTTTGCCCCCGCCCAAGTAGTGGAGGTTCCTCTGGCATAGGTTGTTACCAGACTGAAGGCCGGGCTCCCAGATCTCTATCCATTTGGGACCATGCGTGGAGGTGGCTTTGAGGACCTGAACCAAGATGGTGATTGTGGAGGCTTTTGGAGCAAGAGGTGGTGGTGGCCTTACCCCCACAAAATTTGGTAATCCTAGGGAGCATTTACATAAAAATAAATGGGATTTGAGTGGGGTCCCCACGTGTTTCAGAAGAACTTTTATGTGGAACATAACAGAAGTGGCAAGGCTGACTCCATAGTGTTCTCCTAATTCCCACAATAAACAGATGTGTTGATGTGTCAGCACTTTACAAACACAATTCCAATTCCATGTCAGGGATTTCCATTGGCGCTTACTGGCCGGAAAATGTTAGACATTGCTCAGACTGGCTCTGGGAAATCATTGGCATATTTGCTGCCTGCAGTTGTGCATATTAACCCCCAGCCATACTTGGAAAGGAGAGATAGCCTAATTTGTTTAGTTCTGACTCCAACCAGAGATGTTGGCCACCAAGTACAGCAGGTGGTTGATAACTATAGAAAATGTTCTAGATTGATGAGTACTTGAATTTATGGAGGTGTCCCTAAAGGTCCCCAGATTCGAAATTTGGAGAGAGGTGTTGAGATCTCCTGGACGCCTGATAGAGTTCCTGCAGTCAAGAAAGACAATCTTCACCAATGTACTTAGTTGTACTGGATGAGACTGATAGAATGCTTGATATGGGCTTTGAACCCCAGATCCTTAAAGTTGTTGACCAAATCAGGACAGATAGTCAGACATTGATGTGGAGTGTAACCTGGCCAAAAGAAGTAAGACAGCCTGTGGAGGATTTCCTTCCTGATTACACTCAGATCAACGTAGGCAATCTGGAGTTGAGTGTCAAACACAGCATCTTCCAGATTGTGGATATCTGCATGGAAAGTGAAAAAGACCACAAATTGATCCAACTTATAGAGGAAATAATGACTGAAAATAGAAATAAGACAATATTTCTGGAGACAGACACTATGATGAATGACCTGACTCAAAGGATGGGCAGAGATGGTTGGCCAGCCCTGTGTGCCCACAAGGACAAGAGTCAATCATATTGGCAGAACAGCCTCTAGCTCCAATACGGGCACTGCCTATACCTTCTGCATGGCAGAGAATCTCAAACAGGTTAGAGAGCTAATCAAAGTACTGGAAGAAGCTATCAATCCAAAACTAATGCAGCTAGGGGACTACAAATGAAGCAGCAGAGGAGGGGGGAGGTCATTCACAACACCACAACACACTGGACCATTTCTTCAGCTAACAATTCTAATGGGATGTATGAAGACGAGTGTGACCAGAGGATTCAAGGAATTAAGGATGGTGGCTGGAGAAACTCCACAAGCTATTGGGATTGTGGTGAAATGGCAGAGCTAGATATGCTAATGGCAGTGGCTATGAAAGTCCAAATTCTAACTCTGGAGCAGAAGCAGGCCAATACACTGATGGTCAAGACACCTATGGGGCAGCTGCTTATGGCACCAGTGGCTGTACAGCCCAAGAATATGGTGCTGGCACTTATGAAGCTAATAGCACCACTCAATTGGGAGAAGTTCACAGAGCTCTAGCCAGCAGTTTAGTGCGTAGGCAGCAGTAACAGCCACTGATGCTATATATGTTACTGAAAGAGATTAATTTCTTCCCTAACTTCTTTCATGTTGGGGATATTTGAGCCATTTTTCATCTTAAAAGAAAGCATAAAGTATTAGACTCTTTTCTGTGAGCCAGTTTTTTTGTCCTGATTTATGGGGTGGGGGGAGGGCTGAATATTTTTGCGGCAGCACATAGCATCTGTACTTTAAAGTGTTCTTCTTATTGTGTTAGAAAACTGGGAGCAATATCCGTGCACATTTTCCATAATGCTTTCTAATATTTCTCAAGTTGGACCAGGGTTCCACAGGTCTAGTGAGTTTTTTTAAGATAGTTTGGCATTGTCATTTTGGCTGATTGATTGCTAAATGGATTTGACACTTAAAACTTACTAATTGTTTGTATCTCCTTTACACTCTGCATTTCCTCTTCTTCCCTTTCAGTTTATTGAGAAATAACCATTTTAATGTCAGGTTAGAATTTGAATTGTTGAGTGCCAACGTATCCTTCAAATTAAAACCCACAATTGTTTATTGCAGTGGTTCAACTGTAGCATTTCAACATCCTGAGGGGAAGCTGCCTATTTTTCTTTCCAATATAAGCTAGGAACCATCTGAAATTCTTTTTCCATCCAGACAGCTGCTGTAAGCAAACGAACATAAGTACTCACTGAAAATTTACTTTATTAACCAATTAAGTCTGAGAATTCACTTATAGTATAAAAACCAACTTTAATTATAAACTGAAATATACTCAAAATGGGCTAATTTTCTTTATAAATTCAGTATGCATAGAGCTAGAATAAAAGCAACTCTGCCTGCTACTCTGCCCTTTGGCAAATTTATCTTGAACAAAGAATCTTAGGGATTTGGTAAGAACTCTTATTCTCTTCATACCTTGTTCTATGCAGCTTTTTTATTATTATTATTATTGTTGGGGATTCATCGAGGGTACAAAGGACCAGGTTACGTTGATTGCTTGTGTCAGATAAAGACCCCCCATAATAGTGTTCCACCCCTTTTGTTGGTACCAAAAGGTGTACCACCCTCATTGACCCTCCACCCCATCCCTCCTTCCCTTTCTCTGCTTTCCCCATCCCTCACCCCCACCGTGTGCTAGGTCATTAATTGTTCTCAGATCAGATTTGAGTACATAGGATTCTTGTTTATCCATTCTTGTTATGGTTTGCTAAGAACAATGTGTTCCACTTCCATCTAGGTTAATACAAAAAATGTAAAGTCTTCATAATTTTTAGTGGCTGAGTAGTATTCCATGGTATACATATACCACAGTTTGTTAATCCATTCCTAGGTTGGTGGGCATTTAATCTGTTTCCGCATTTTGGGGATTGTAAATTGAGCTTCAATAAACAGTCTAGTGCAAGTGTCTTTATGGTGAAAAGATTTTTTTTCCTTCTGGATAGATGCCGAGTAATGGGTATGCAGGATCAAATGGAAGGTCTAGTTAGAGGTCTTTGAGGGTTCTCTATACTTCCTTCCAAAAGGTTGTACTAGTTTGCAGTCCCACCAGTAGAGTTCCATTCTCTCTACATCCACGCCAGCATTTGCAGCTCTTTTTAACAACTTTTGGGTACAAATTTTCTTCCTCATCCCTTTGCACTCAGCGTTTTATAGGTAGGTAGTGCTTAAAAGTTATGGAGGACAGGCAGTGCCTGTGGCTAAAAGGAGTAAGGTGCTGGTCCCATATACCAGAGGTGGTGAGTTCAAACCCAGCCCGGCCAAAAACTGCAAAAAAAAAAAAAATATATATATATATATATATACTAATTAAAATAAAATAAAATAAGTTATTGAGGACTAAAGCCTAAATTGTTGTTACTTTTCCTCCATCTGAAGTTAGGTGAGTTTGTCCTCTTCATAGTACAGCTGTTTTACAGAGACATTGTATAGGAAATAGGTCTGAAAGAATTCTTTGTTCTGGTGTTCACCATAACAGGATAGAGAGATAAGACAGCTCCAGAAACCTCTTAAAATCCTCACAGGTGGCAGAGGAGATCCCTGCCCCAGGCTCTTGCTCTGGGCAGGCCCAGAAGTGATTGCTAGTGCCGTGGGCATCCCAAGAGCAGTAGTGGATGAGTCCTCCATTCCAGAAAGACCCAAAATAGCTTGCGAGAGACACTCACACCCCATGGGGGCCAGCGGAGGAGTTCCCCGCTCCAGGCACCCATGCTGGGTGGGCCCAGAACTGCTTGCTAGAGGCATGCGTGCTGTGCAGGTGGCAGTGGAGGAGTCTACCGCTCTGGGCAGGCCCAAAACTATTTGCTAGAGCCACATGCATTCCACAGATGGAGGTGGAAGAGTTCCCTGCTCCCAGCTCCCACACTGGGAGGGCACAGATAGTCTTGCTAGTGCCACATGTGTCCAATGGGTGATGGTGAAGGAGTTCTCCACACCCTCCAGCTACTCTGGTGGGGCTGAACTAGGACTGATCTGGTCGCTTGCATCCTCTGCACTACTGCTGCCATTCCCCCATCACCTGGCTGCTCCAGGGTGCTGAACTAGGACTGATCCAGCCACTATAGTTCCCCTGTTACATTGGTTGCCCCAGAGAGGCAGAACTAGGACTGATCTGGCTGCTTCTGGTCTCCGCACTTCCGGTCTCCCCAGCAGGCTGAATGAGGTCTAATCAGGCCATGCACACTCCCATGCAGCAGATGCCATTCCACTGCATCCCAGTTTCCCTAGCACCCGAGAACCGGGAGAAGACAACCGACTTGCTCTGCCTGTCTTTCTGGGCAACCAGAAGAAGCTATCAACTGAACAGTTCTTATAAGGCCTTCAAACAAGGTAAACTCAGCATGGAGTGGAATCAGTGGAAAAACTCTGGCAACTCAAATAACCAGAATAGATCAACTTCCCCAAGGAAAAATGGGGCAGACGCAATTGAAGACCAAATCCACAAGCAAATGGCTGAGATATCAGAAATTGGGTTCAGAATGTGGATAGCAAATAAGATTAACAGAATGTAAGAAAAGAAGGAATTAGAAGTTCAAGAAATTATTCAAAAGATTTTTCAAGAAATCATTCAAAAGATATCTCAAGAAATTATTCAAAAGATGTCTCAAGAACTCAACGATTTCAAAGATAAAATGATCAAAGATTTTGAAACACTGAGACAAGAGGTTGCAGCTCTCAAGGATCTGAACAATACGGTGGACTCCCTCCAAAACAGAGTGGAACAGGCAGAAGAAAGGATCTCTGATTTTGAAGACAAAGCTTTTGAACAAGCCCAGGAGCACAAAGATCAAAAGAAATGGAGAGCAAAAATGAATCTCACTCTCAGAGAGGTCTCAGATAATTTGAAGAAAACTAATATTTGCCTTATAGGAATCCCTGAAGGAGATGAAGTTGCTTCAGAAAACACAGAGGATCTTCTTCATGAAATTATAAAAGAGAACTTTCCAGACATGCCAAGAGATTCTGAAATTCAGATAGCAGATAGTTTCAGAACCCCAGCACGACTCAACCTGAACAAGACATCCCCCAGACACATCATAA